>JAODLM010000142.1:0-96141 GCA_036937905.1 Salvia rosmarinus
TTTGAGAAATTAAAAGAGTTTAAGGCGGAAGTGGAGCGAAGCTTGGTAAAATGTCAAGTCACTACGGTTGCGATCGCGGTGGCGAATACCTCGATAACGAGTTTATGGACTATCTAGTGAAGTGTGGGATTACTCCCGGTATGCCTGCAGGGCACCTACTGACAAAATGGTGTGTCGGAGGCGAAGAGTGGGACTCTTTTGGAAATGGTAAGATCAATGATGAGTTATGCACTGACATTGCCTATTTAGATTACGAGGTATGCCTTAGAAGCATGACATACTTACTAAATCTAGTACCATGTCAAGTCGATCGAAAGACCCCTTTTCGAGTTGTGGTTTGAGTCTGAAACCTAGTTTAAGCCACATAAAGATATGGGCGGGTCCGACATATGTCTTTGAACAAGAAGGCGACAAGTTGGAGGCTAGATCCGAGGCAACAGTTTGTTTATTGCCATCTAGAGGGATGAAAGGTGGTTTATTCTATAGTCCTAGGATCGAGAAGGTCATTATGGGACTAATGCCCGATTCTTAGAAGGATTATATGACAAACCATAAATCTAAAGTTGAAATCATTCTTAAAGGAATTAGAAGATGATCGTATTCCATCACTTGATTAAGCGAAGAGTGCGAGATGTGGTAATGCAGTGGGAGGATCGACACGAGATACTTGAGAAATTGAAGTGGGTCGAGTTCCTTGGAGATACCGGCCGCACTGAGTGGCTCCTATCCGACAGTTGTGCGAGATGAGAGAACCACAAAGTTCTTGCACCACCGTTGCCATTGTGCGGTGGCGCCTCGTCGTGATGGGAGGTTGTTCGTCGACCAGGCGATTTATGTTCATGGGTGAATCTTGGTTTAGTCGAGGAAGCGAGCGAGCAATAATCGACCCATGGACATCTGATGATATCTGAGACATTGATCAAGATCATGGCACACGCTATGGACTTAGAAATTGAGTCCATACTTGACTATGGATGTATCTGAAAGACACCTCTACCGGATGGCAAGGAAGCCATAGGTAGTAAGTGGGTATCTGAGAGAAGAGATATTGGATGGAGAGTTTCGACTTTTAAAGCGAGCTTGTGGCGAAGGGTACACTCAGTTGAGGCATCGATTTCGATGAGAATTTTTAAGCACATAGCAATGCTCAAGTCCATCGAAATTCTTACGGCCATAAACCATTTGAACAATGAGGTTTCGCAAATGGATGTGAAAACACGCTTTTCTAAGCGGTTTACCTTAAGGAAGGTAGAGACATCTATATGCAAAGAACCCGAAGGTTATGTGGTGAAGGGTGAAGAGCATCTAGTATGGAAGCTTAAGAAGTCCATTTATGAGCTTAAGCTAGCCTCGCGATCACGGAATTTACGCTTTGGCGAGTGGTCTAGTCCTATGGATTTACCAGTTGCCTAGCGAGAGTTGTGTGTATCTTTTAGATGTCAGCGATGATGTGGTATTTCTTGCACTTTATGTAGATGACATTCTTCTAGTTGGCAACAATGTGAAGTTGTTATCGGGGCGTAGAAGTTAGTTATCGATCGGTTTCAAATGGAAGACTTGAGAGATGCGTACATTCTTGGGATCAAGGTTCTACCGAGATCGCAAGAGGAAAATATTGAGCTTATCTCAAGTATCTTACATTGATCACGTAATTACTGTTTTAGTATGCATGAGACCGCCGAGAAAGGATTGCTGCTTTCGTATGGCATGGCGTTCCTTTATCTAAGAGCGGTCACCTATGGTACCAAGGAGATAGAGGAAATGAGACAAGTTCTTACGCTTCCACCGTAGGAAGTCTCATATGCGCAATCTTATGTCACGAGCCGATATACGCTATCGGTGGCATAGTAGCTAGATATCGATCTAACCTGGACAAGCCTCATTGAATTGGGTAAATCATATACTCAAGTACACGAAAGGACTCGAGATTATAGGCTGGTTTACTATGCGAGATAGTCTAATGCCTTTGGGTTATCTGAGTTCCGGATCCAAGGTGACGTGATGAGAAAAAGTCTACCTCGGGCTATGTGTTTACCTTGGGAGGTGGGCCGTATCTGGCGGTGCAGCGGCGATGCGTGCGGACTCTACCATGGAAGCGAATATGTAGCCATTTGAGGAGGTATTGAGGAGAATTGTATGGTTCGAGAACTACCTCGTGGATCTGGGTGTGGTACACGGTTTGCCCAAGAGTATCATAGTTTCTGTGATAACTTTCAGTGCGTGGCAAACTTGAAGGAACCACGGACCCACAAGGCGACCAAACACATGAGAGAAAGTACCGTGTCATACGAAATCGTTAGGCGAGGGGCGTCGCTGATTGAAAAGATTGATACGATGGATAACCTAGCGGATCCATTCACAAAGATCACTGCAGCAAAAAGTCTACGAAGTGCACGTTCGAGGACTTGGATTGCGCTTGATGGCACCCACTTAGAAAACTTTTGTATAAGTGGGAGAAAGCAATGTGATGGTTTTGTTTGTAATAGCTAGTAGAGAGACACATTGTATACTAAAAGTTTGCTTTAGTATAAGTGGGAGATTGTTGGATTTGTATCTTGAAAGAAGTTTGGTTGAGCTTGTATCTGATGTTTCCTGTTACCACTATTACAATCTCCTATCTGAATTGATTACTTGATTGCATATATACGTGTCCCTTATCTCATATATAAGTTAGATCATACGATGTGTAGAAGATCACGAGAAGTACGTATGATTGGTCATGCTTAATGAGATATAAAAGTTTCTGGTGAAACGACTTGAGGATGAGTTGTCGGTATGAGTCTTGCGTGATATAGATAAGAAGTGACTTGACTTGGTTGCTTGTCTGTTTTGTGCGTCTCGGCGTATTGAAGGATCACGGTGAGATGAGTTCTTCTATCGACCGTCGTGAAGAACCTAGATCTCGGTGACTACGATGATCTAAACCTCGATAAGGTATTAGGTAAGTATGAGTTCTTGACCATCACTTTGACTTGTTATGGGTGAGGGTTATATGTTTCTAACCGATATTCTCCGCATCTTGGGTGGTGGCGAGTCTTATATGTCATGCTAGTTATACATGTCAGTCACCGTATTCGTTTAGGATGATGACATCCCGCTTAAGAGCTCAAAGATTTATTTACTAAACACTTGCAGGTTGAGTTAGCTCAAGTACAATAATAAGGTTGAGTGGTACTACTTAAAATTAAAGATATTAATTATTTTAAGCGGTCGAGAATGCTCTAAATAATTAATGGACGTCTGATATCTTAAATACGAGGATTAAGTAATATCTAAGTGCAAGCCCGACTCAACTTCGGTGATAAAGGGTAAGTCGATTATTCTCTAGTGGCATGATTAAATGTTTATAAATTAATTTATGTTACGGGTGAACATAAGATAATTAATTTATTTGAGGCCATCTTTATTCCTTGCATTTGATCCTGGGGTGGCCCGTCAGGGCCCGTAAGCTAGGTAAATCGGTTCCCGTGTGTCTCTATGGAAGGATTTTATTTTCTTTATCTATAACGATATTATTATATTTATGGGATATGCATGGATCATTTCTAATGAGATTATGGTAATGCATTATAAATATAAGGTAAGAGATAAGATCAAGGCTAATCCTCACTTTTAACCTAGCAATTTTAAGTCCGTCCTCATAGTGATTGAGGTGAGTTTGAAAATATCATAGAGATGGGTGATTTTTCGAAGCATTCTCCATAGATCGTCCTCACTCGGCGTTGGAGATTGGGCAACGGGATATAGTCGGGAAGATCAAAGCACAGTCTCGATCTGTTCATCCCAATGATTCGAAGGTAAATCGAAAAACCCCTACGTGTTGCGATTAATTATATGGGTGCATACTAGGAATATAATCAATGTATGGTGAATTAAACATCGAAGATAGATCCTCGGGAGAGGGTCAACGATTTCCTACACTTTTCAATGTTGCGTCTCATAGTCTAACGATTTCTCGTATGACATGGTACTTTTTCTCTATGTGTTTTGTCGCCTTGTGGGTCCGTGGTTCCTTGGGTTTGCCCTTTGCACATGAGTTATCACTGATATGCTATGATACTCATGGGAAAACAGGTACCATATCTAGATCCTTGAGGTAGTTCTTGAACCATACCGCTCATGCATGTACCTCAAAGTGGCTACATATTAGAAACTTCCATGATAGAGTCCGTAATTCGTATTGCTTTACACTCCACCGGGATCTGGCTCCTCCTCCCAAGAGTAAACACATATCTAAGGTAGATTTTTCTCATCACGATCGACTTGGAAATCAGTCGAAAAACCCGAGGCATTAGACTATTTGCTTGGTAAACTAGCCTATAATCTCGAGTCCTTTTCGGTGCTTGGTATATGCTACCGCGTTCAATGAGCTTGTCTGGGATTAGGCGATATCTAGCTACTATGCTACCGCATAGCGAGATATCGACCTCGTACATAACATTGCATCTTGTGAGCCCAAGTTTTGTGCTCTTTTACGTATCTTGTCTGGGTCTAGATCGGGCCTTTTGTGCGGGAGGACCTGGCAGTGCTGAGGGCAAGGCATGGCGAAATGGGCGATGCTGGTGGAAACTTGCATGGCGGACGAGACGAGATCGATTGCATCCAGGAACAAGGAGCTTCTCCGCGCCGGGACATCTAACCCACAGGTAGGCTGTTGGTTACAGGCGTGACCTCGCCACAAAACCACACAAGTTCAATCTCCGGAGGTTGGGCGATGGGCAAGCGGAAGTGAAGAAGAGAGAGGCGGAGGAGGCATTTGGGCAAAGCGGCAGATCGGGATGAATCACTAAATCCGGAAAGATGCCGAAGGCGGATCCCGTCAAATCGAGAGGAGATCATCTCAAATCCGTGCAGGCGAGGAAACAATCTTTGATCAACAAGGAAACCTAAGGGATTATCCAGCCCGTGGGCCATAACCATAGCCGATCTGCCGATCTATATATATATGGGATGAATCTGGCGACTTGTGCGCATCATCGAAAATATCATTAGAATCATCGGTGCTTCGGGATAATCACCATCACCACCACGTACATTAAGTCCGCCAGGGCGAAACTCTTTTATTCGTTTTTGCGTATGTTTGTTGGCGGCGCTTTGGGCTCTTGTTTATTTCATTCAAGTAATAGTAAGTTGTTTCCCTTTTCATAATGGTTTCAATTAACTGTTGCATGTTTGTTTATTTATGTCTAGCTAAGTCTTTATTACGGTTTGGGTATAACAAAGTGAAGCATGATTAATATAACTTTCGAGAGGTCTAAGTAGGGTATTCACGATGCATGCGTGTGTTCGAAGCACTAGGTCTGAGCAATATATAACTTAACCAAACTCGGTGTGTTAGTCGCGAATAACATAGTGGGCGAGGGAGGTTGCAAGTAATAATTGGATTAAGGTGTCGGGTGTCCCTTTTGAATAAATCTGACCGGTGTGGGTTAGTTTGAGTAGTCATGCATTGCCTTTGCCAATCAGGGTGCATCTGAATCATAGCAGCGCATGTAGGCTTGCATGTAGTGAGGTGTCTAGTGCGTGGGCATTACGGGTTAGATAGTTTCATAGGGTGTCCATGCATTTCTTTACGAAATGATAGATTTGGAGGGTGCGTCGTGGGCGTGACGTGTGACAGCGGGGTCACGACGTATGTCTCTTATAACCCGGTTGATGCATGTTATGTAGTGAAAACCTTTGCACCTATGACCCGAGTGTTGTCGTCTTCACCAAGTTGTTGCCCAAGCCAGTTAAGTCTTATTATTTGATATTCCCTTTGAGTTTGTTTCGAGGTTACTTTAGCCTTACCTATATTGATCGGAATAATTTCACCACTCTCATTCCTTTTAAGTGACATCGTGACATCGGAGATTGCTACACCAACTCACTGGGATCGACCCTATACTTATCGGCGGCTACCCACCTTGATGGGCGATAGGTTATAAATTTATTTTGAGCGCTAAACAACGGCGTGTCAAAATTGGCGCGTTCTTGGAGAGTTGCGCATTCGGTAGTAATCTCAATTTATTGTGTTTATATTGCTTTCTTTGTATGTATGCTACGACTAACCTTGTAGGAGAGAGCGGATAACTTTTATGCGATCACGAGATCGAAAAGCATAGGCGGAGGAGAGCGGCGATGCTGAGGAGCATGACAAGCGCAAGGGCGGCTAACCCGAGAAAAAACCCGAGGCGTACGATGGATGAACAACGCAAGTGAAGCGAACATTGAGAAATGGTGTTCCCCAACAACGAACACGAGGCCAGCGGGCATCACTTTGCCGCGATCAATGGCCAGCTGGGAGATGAAGCATTCGCCGTCGGATCCTTCCCGATTGATGACATGCGGGGAAGATCCACAAAGACATTCAAGACTTGAGATGGCGTGTGGAACTATCCGCGCTAATGAAACCTTGGAGTATGTGAGATTAGTATCGTTCCCTCTACTCGCATGATGGAAGCGAAGAGAATGGCTCTACCTTGCCCAGCGGGAAGTGTGACCACTTGGGCACAACTTGAAGTTCCTCGAGAAATATTTTCACCGCCCGCATTCGAACACGAGGAAAGGATAAAGCGACATCAAAATGGGCACGGAAACCTTTTATGATTCTTGGGGAAGGTTTAAGCGACAAGCGAAATGCCCTCAACATCAATTCGGACCATGATCTAATCAATATTTCATGGCGGTTTAAGAACAGCGAGAAAATTTTGGTGAATCACGACTTGTGGAGGATCGAAAATGAATAAGTTCAGTGAGGCCTTTAGATTGTTGGGCGAGATGGTAGAAGAAAGCAGAGAGATGAAGGAGGAGAAGTTCGAAGGCGGCTTCTTGCTTCGGCCGTGGAGACCAAAATGGATAAACTTTGTAACATGTTCGACAAGTTCATAACCAACAGGGGCCGAGCGAAAAAGCTAAAGTTTACCAAATCTGCACGGACGTGACACATCACACTGATCAATGCCCCACCCTTTTTGAAGAAGAAGAAGAAGTCAATGCAGTGGGTCGAACTAGTAATGGATATCTGACGGAGGAGATATGATCTAAACTCCCAAACCTACAACCCGGGATGAAGGAACCACGAAAATTTTAGGTGGTCTAACAACCGACAAAGGCGAGAGAACAACAGCGACAATACGGAGGCGGGACAACAACAACGGCAGATGCAGGGAATGATCGGTGACCATAGCGGTGGGCCATCGTTGGCCGAACTTGTGCATACTATGGCACGAGAATGTGAAGGCTCAACGAGAGGCGAGAAATTGAAGGTCGAGGCAAGGGGCCCTCGAGCCTTGGGAACCAAGTTTCCCAATTAATGACCACCGTAACGCGTCTTGAGAAGAAGCAAGAAATTTACCTCCACAAGTGAGGTAAGCGAGCTAATAACTGAGCGTTGTAGCCTTGAAAGCGGGAAGAAGCGCGGAAAAAGTTTTCATGCCTAAGGCGATGCGGTCATGCACAAGTAGAAGATCTCCACGGATCACATTGATCGAGGCGAAGATGATCATGTTGAACCACCCGAAGAAAAATGGGAAAATAAGATGTGATCATTGAGCCGACCTCGTCAAACCTAATCCTAGGTTTACCCCCCATTTCGAGCAGATTGGCTAAGAATCGTAGAGAGGAAGAAATGAGTGAGATGTATCGCGTGTTTGAGAAGGTGGAAATTAATATACCGCTCATCAACTTTCTCGGGCACGATCTTAAAGTGGGCAAAGTTCATGAAAAAATTGTGCACAAGCGGTGAAATACAAAGATGATCGAAAATTTCAAGTGGGAGAAAATGTATCCATGATCCTGCGTGAAATTGCGAAAGTGTGGAGATCAGGGATGTTTTCATTCCTGCGTAATAAACATCTGAGGGATCGAAAGGGCCATCTTTGGTTGGGACATCTATAAGCGTCATGCCTTGTCGATGTTTAGCAATTAAAAGTGGGAACCTGAAGCCAACACGGTGGTTATCGATTAGCGAGACAGGTCAGCGTCTATCCGGAAGGAATCGCCGAAGACCTCTTGGTCAAGTGGAGGAACTCATATTTCCGGCGGACTTCGTTACGGATATGGGCGCGATGGGTAACAAATCCTCGATTATGTTATTGGGCCGACCATTCATGAAGACGGCCGAACCAGGATTGATTGCGACACAGGCGAGTTATCCGCAGTGAATTCGACCAGCGAGGCGGTGACCTTCAACATCTTCAAGGCCATGGAGCATCCGATTGATATTGAAGTCGTGGAATTCATCGAGCACATTGAACCCGTGGTGGGAGATATCCTCTCGAAATAGGTTTGCAAGACCCTCTACGGATGCAGCCATTCAAAGTGGACTTAAGGAAGAAGGCGCTCACGAAGAAGCGACTTACGGACAATGTGGGAGGCCTGCTTTGCTCTGCGGAGGCGAGCCGGGGACTCAGTGGTCAATATACAGAACATGCCCAGGCGAAGGAAGAAGAAAAGCTCGTTCCATCTTATGAGCTCCCAAACTCGAGCTAAGACTCTTCCTCACCACTTGAAGTATATATTTCTAGGGAAAGGCGACACCTTGTCAAGTGATCATCAATGCTAAACTTAGTCCGAATCGGAGGAAGGCTGTGAAGAATGTTATTAGGTAATACAAGGCTATTGGATGGACATTGGCCGACATCAAGGGCATTAGCCCGTCCATATCGTTCGCAATATTTTAATGGAAGAAGAAGCCAAATCGATGCAGCGATCAACAAAGGAAGTTAAACCCGAGCTATGAAGGAGGTGTCATGAAGGAGATCTTGAAGCTTCTCGACTTAGGCATCATATATCCCGTGTCAGACGGTAAATGGGTCAGCCCGGTACCGTCGTGCCCAAGTCGAGGCATTGGTGGTGAAAAAAGCGAGAAAGGAGGCTGAGTCCAAGACTCCAAAGCAGGTTGGAGAATGTGTATTGACTATTGAATGCTCCACACGGTAACACGAAAAGATCACTTCCATTACCCTTCATTGACGAGATGTTGGAAAGGTTGGCGGGAACAAATTCTTTTATTTTTTAGGCGGATACCGGACTACATGCGGATGCGGTGAAGGAAAAACTAGGTTTAGCCACTATGCATGCAGGATCTATCTTGGATATTTAATTCACCATACATTGATTATATTCCTAGCATGCGTCTATTTAATTAATTGCAACACGTAGGAGTTTTCGTGTTTACCTTTGGATGCAATCGAGAATTCGAGCGGAATGAGCGGATCGAGACTGGTGCTTTGATCTTACGGGCGTATCCAGGTTACCCAATCTCAGCCGCCGAGTGAGGGCGATCTATGGAGAATGCTTGGAAAAAATGCCAATCCTCTCTCAATTCTAGAAATTTCCTCACAATAAAACTATGTGATTCTCGAAAATTTGCTAGCAAATAATGAGCATTAACTAGACTTTATCTCTTACCTTATATTTATAATGCCTTACCTTAATCCCGTAAGGAAGGATCTATGCATATCCCATAAATATAATAATATCCTTGTAGGATAAGAGGATAAAATCTTGCCATAGAGAGCTTAAGGGGCGCGATTTTCCTTGGCTAAAGGGCTGGATGGGCCCGGCCAGGGATCAAATCTGAGGAATAAAGATGGGCCTCCGAATAAATTAATTATCTTATGTTCACCCGAACATAAATTAATTTATAAACATTTATTCATGCCACTAGAGAATAAATGTTGACTTACCTTATTGCGAAGGTGGTCGAGCTTGCACTTAGACATTACGAATCCCGTATTTAAGATATTGAGCGTCCATTTAATTATTTATAGCATTACATTGCTTAAAATAATTAATAGCTTTATTCCTTAAGTAGTACCACTCAACCTTATTATTGTGTGAGCTAACTCAACTGCGGGGTTTAGTACAATAAACCTTTGAGCTCCTTAAGGGGCGTCATCGTCCTAGCGGATCACGGTGACTCGTCTGAGATAACTAGCATGACATCTGAGCTGTCACCATCGAATCACGGAGAATATTGGGTTAGAACATATAACCCTACCCATAACAAGTCAAAGTGATGGTCGTTAACTCATACTCACCTAATACCTTATCGAGGTTTAGATCATCGTAAGTCACGAGATCTGGGTTCTTCGCTCTGGTCGAGATAGAAGAACTCGTCTCATTTCATGATCCTTCATACGTCGAGCGTACCGGCATGAACAAACAACCAAGTCAAGTCAACTGTATCTATACATGACTATGCACAGCAACTCGTCTCAAGTTGTCTCAATTTGTGAAACTTTTATATCTCATTAAGCGACCAATCATACTGGACTTACGTGATCTTACACCTTGTATGATCTAACTTATATATGAGATAATGGGACACGAATATATGCTGATCAAGTATTCGATTCGAGATAGGAGATTGTAATAGTAGTAACGAGAAACATTGTATACAAGCTCAACCAAAACTTCTTTCGGTATACAAATCCAACATCTGGGTTGCCCAAGGTGATCGAGGATAAAACCATTTTCACATGCCCATTCGGAACATTTGCGTCTGAGAAGAATGCCTTTAAACATGTAATGCTCCATGGACATTCGGCGATGTATGATGAGCATCTTCTCGAGACTGTTGAGAAATGCATCGAGGTCTTTATTGATGACTTTACCGTCTGGGGAATCATTAGAGAGTGTTTGGCAATTTGGAGGTAGTCCTACGGAGATGTGTCGAAAAGAATTTGATCCTCAATTATGAAATGTCATTTCATGGACGAGAAGGATTGTTCTTTGGCGTGTGGTATCACGAAAGAGGATAGAAGTAGATAAAGCTAAAGTAGAGATCATCGTAAATTGCCTATCCAGCTTGATTAAAAGCAGTGCGAGGGTTTCCTCAG
This sequence comes from Salvia rosmarinus, assembly GCA_036937905.1. Taxonomy (NCBI): domain Eukaryota; kingdom Viridiplantae; phylum Streptophyta; class Magnoliopsida; order Lamiales; family Lamiaceae; genus Salvia; species Salvia rosmarinus. The sequence goes on from JAODLM010000142.1 coordinate 10,827, forward strand.
ACATGTTGGATTCCTGAAGATTTGTGAAGGACTTGTGAAGATCGCTTGACCCGTGGCACGACTACTCGGAATGATGTACCATGGAATTCAATGAAGAGTGTAAGATGGCTTTTGACACTCTAAAGAACAACAATCTCGGCACCGATCATCCGGCCCCAGTTGGGGCATGCTTGTTTTGAAGTTATGTGCGATCTGTTGAGTGCTGTTGTGGGGCCGTCTTGGGACAACGAAGAGGAAAGGAAGGTCATGCTATATACTATGCCTCAAGAACTCTCGATGCCGTGATGCAACTACTGACACAACGAAGAAGAGCTCTTGGCGATTAGTCTTTGCCTTTGAAAATTTTGATCATACCTAATCGGGGCGAGACAACAGTTTACACCGATCAGCCTTTATACGAGATGCACGATGGCGAAGAGGTCAAAGCCATGTGATCGGATGGATCTTGCTTCTCCAAAATTTGATGTAGAAATCGAAGACAAGGTGGAGCACAAAACCTTGTGGTGACCACTGAGTAAGATCTTGAAGGGAAGACCACATGCCCATTGGAACCTTCACGAAGAACATCTATACTTCATTGAGGGCACGGTTTCGAACCATGGTATGCGAGGCGTGGTGAATTACAAAACCAGCTGGAGAACTCCTGTTGAGCTCGCTCGTATCGAAGAAACAAGATCAAAGCGGGTATCGCGCTACATATGGGATGATCCCTACTTATGGAGAAAGTCGCCCGACCAAGTCTGCTGACGGTGCGTGCCGAAAATGAGATCAAAGACATCACGAATCACTTGCCGCTCCAAAGAATGTGGAGTCACTTTGAGCGCGAGAGAACAACGAGGAAGGTGTTAGGCGGCCGATTCTTGGCCCGTGATATTCGAGGATGTATGAGCTATGTAAGCAATGTAAGGGTGTCAATGAGGAAGGAAATGTCACAAGGAGAAATGAGATGCCCATGATACCTATCGTCCCGTCGAAATATTTGATGTATGGGATGGACTTTATGGGACCATTACCAAGCTCAAGGACAGCGCATATATCTTGCTACGTGGACTATGTTTGAAAATGGGTTGAGGCCAAGGCAAGTGTCACCAATGACTCAAGGTTGTTTGACTTTTCTCAAGCTAATATATTCAACAGGTTCGGTGTGCCCAAGGCGATTATCGCGATCGAGGAACCCGTTCTGCAATACCACTATTGCGAAATTATTAATGCGGTGTAACCCATCGGGTAACCGACCTATCATCCACGAGCGATGGGCAGCGGAGTTGTCCAGCGAAATCATTAAGACCATATTGAGGAAGGTAGTGGGACCTCTGGTGGGGCTGGAGCACTCGTCTTGACGACGCTATGGGCATCTGAGCTGCATCTGAAGACCCCTTGGGCATGTCACCGTGCAATGTGTTCGGCAAGATGTGTCACTTACGGTGGGAGGCTAGAGCACAAGGCATTTGGGCGATAAACAAGCTCAACTTTGATTGGGACCGTGATGGCCAAGCTAGAAAACTTGACTTGGTAGCTAGGGAGATAAAGCTAGAGGCCTATAATGATGTAGTTCTATACTGAAGAAAGATTAAAGAAGGCACCGACCAGTCTCATCAAAGCCAAGGCATTCAAGCAAGGGCAATTGGTGCTTTTATACCGATCTCGATTTAAATTAATGTCGAGGCGAGTTAACAAGCGAGTGGTGCGGACCATATGATGTCAGCTGAATTTCCGAATGGAGCCGTCGAGATCGCGGACACGAAGACAAGAAAGACCTTCAAGGTCGATGGAAGCGTCTGAAGGCTTACTATGGGCATCACGAGATAGACCACAGGGAGGCTGCATCAAGTACTGACCCGAGCGGTGGAGTAATGAAAGGTGCAGTCGAGCCACGGCGATAACAAAGCGTGACGGAGGTAACACAGTATTTTATTTGCTTTCTTAGTTGTTTTCTTTTTGTTTTGTTTGTCTTTGCCTTCGTTTGCGTGTGGTGTTGTGTTGGTATATATCAGGGAACAATTTATGATCACGATTGAAGTGGCGGGATGAGACACTTGACTTTCTCGATGGGCGAGAGGTGCAGCTCGAGCGTGTGGCGGGCGGTTGTCGGGAAGAAAAGCGTAACCGTCCCATATATCTAACCACTCCATCATTAACTCCCTCCCCACGTCGCCTCAACTCAACCTTCTACCTCTCTCTCTGGCGACCTAGAAAAATAAACCCGTTCACTTCCCAAATGAGCACTCGAAGAACTAGAGCCAAAAACACCACACAAATCTCCGATTCCCCCTCCGAGCAAAAGGAAACCACCAAGCCCGAAACAACGAGGCCTCGCCTTCCCTGCCACTACCGGGTGCCCAAGGCCGCTTCTCGGTGAACTACGAAAACTTAGAAGATAATCGAGGCGGTGCCCTGCTTCCCTGCAATCTGGGAAGAACCACCAAGGAGGCGAAAAAAGCCCAAGAAGAAGAAAGCCAAGCGTTTAAGGAAAAGGCTGCTCTAGTAAAGGAAAGGAGGAAGCCCGGCCAGGCGGAGGAATCCGCCTCGGGCGAGGCAGCGAGCAGGAACCTACAGGGAAAAGGAAAAAGATGAGGAAGAAGAGACCCCGAGAAAGATTCCGAGGCACCACCAGAGATGAAAAGGAAGCCTCGTCGGAAGTTTGGTACTATCGCGAAAAAGAACCCGGTGAACTTCTTGAAATAGCATCGCCCTCCTCCGTAAGAGGAAAGTTGTCTGACCGTGGAGAGCCACCCGAAGTTCATCCACAGGACCAAGCGAGGGCATTGAAGCCAAGATACTTGATATGGAGGTGTTGGACGGCGGGGTGAAAGATGAAGTGAGAAGTACTTGAAGTTGGATGGGGAGCGTTTTGGAGTGGCTAGGATGACTATACATTACTGTTGTGAGGAGTTCGTCGAACCCTCGAGTAAAAAATCCTAACAAGGTGGTGACCACGGATTGCATAAAATTCGGTGATGGGCGGTAGCTACTGTTCTCCACGAATGATTTCAATTGCATCTTGGGCGCATGAAGTTTCGAGATAAAAACCACGGATGAGGAGGCCTTTACGCTTCATGCCCGAGCACACGAGGGGAGGAATGGAGCGAAAAATGGTGAAGCGATTGGTGCAGACACGACATTCAGTCGGGATCTGCGAAGGGCAATTAAGCGAAGAGCAACGCCTTTAGCGTATGTGCCATCGCCTCTTGTCCTATAGTTTCTTGGCAAGGTGGATATCAGCAACTCAATCTCCCGACATGAAACATTTATTTTGTGGTGCATGGGCGTAGCCACAGGTGAATTTTACAGCTTTATTTGTTGCCCATTTCAAGGACATTACACTACTTTAAAGCGAAGGATCTCTTGCCACTGGTGGTATCGTGGCCACAAAAGCGAAGATCTTGAACGGAAGCAAACACCGATCTGGAACCGGGCCGAGCTATATATTGATATGGCTATCTTTGGAGCGAATGAAGAACATCTACTATGACGAGCAGCGGACCGGTCTTACAGAACCAACCACGATGACGAGACAACCTACGCGGTCTCGATCGGCGGAAGGATTCGAGAGATAGCGAGGAGGAAGATGAGGACATAAAAGCCCGCTTGACCAGGATGGAGGAGCAGGATGAAAGCTACCGCGCGCCTGCCTACTTTTGCCTGGCTTTGATTCGGTATCGACACATGACCTTGTTGTCCTCCTTTTTGTTTTCTTTGTTTGTTGTTTTTTCTTTGTTTTCTTTGTTGTTGGTGGTTAACCCGTTTCTCACCCACTTTGCTTAGGCGAAGTGTGTGAGTGGAGGGTTCGTGCATTTTGCTTTATGCGAGTTAAGAGTTGGTCCCACTCGACCCACTTTGCCAAAGGCAAAGTGTGTGAGTCAGGGGCCCCTTCTTTCGTATCGTTTAGTTGTTTGTTGTTTGTGTTCCTCATTGTTTACCCATTTTGCTCAACGCAAAGTGTGTGAGTGGGGAGGGGTTCTCGTTTTTGTGTGTCGGTTAGCATATTTAAATTGGTGGAATTGATTGGCTGTATTTTTTCTTGTTGTGAATAATCTTGATAATTTTAGGAATTACATTTTGAGCATGACCGTATGTAGATAAGGAAGGCAATTGAAATTGAGCACATGGTGAGTTTTGAGCTCAAAATGTTGTATCTTGATCGACCAGGTTTCCTTTCTTGTGTGACTATTGACATCTTCACTAGGCTTTTGCTAGAACTTGCGTGCACTCTTGTGGCGAGGCCTCGTTGACTTAGCTAAAACATTTAGATGTGACTTGGGCAATTTTCTATCAAATATTATGAGGCGAAAATGTCCCACTATTGTTAATCCTCGTTCAATTGCAGCAATAATTTCCTTCACTCATAAATTAGCACGGAAAAAGCCTGCCGGTCAATTGGACTTAGGAGCTAATAGAAGAGAAGGCGAATAAGAAGGAAACGGTAGCCTCGTAATGGGCGAGAAAAAAGGGGTTATCAAATTTCAAAGAAATGGGCACAATGCAATATAAAGAAGGTACCGAGAATAGAAAGAAGAAAATAAATAAATATATTGTGAAGTCCTAAGATGTTGTCTTGGGCAAATTACCGTGCATGCTTGAGGACAAGCATGTTTAAAGTGTAATGCGTGTGTGAGCCCAAGTTTTGTGCTCTTTTACGTGTCTTGTCTAGAGTACAGGTCGAGTCTTTGTGTCTTTCTTGTTGTGTTTTGTGTGCGGGAGGACACCACAGTCTGCGAGGGGTAGGCGAGGCGGAAATGGGCGTCTGGTGGCTTGCATGGCGGACGAGCGAGATACGATTGCATCCAGGGCACAAGGAGCTTCGCTCGCGGCCGGACATCTAACCCGGTAGCTGTTCCGTTACGGTGTGACCTCGCCACAAACCGCACAAGTTCAATCTCCGGGAGGTTAGGCGATGGGCAGCGGAGTGAAGAAGAGAGAGGCAGAGGGCGGGGCAAGCGGGATCGGGATAAATCCGCTTCATCGGAAAGATGCCCATGAGGCGGATCCCGTCAAATCGGGAGAGATCATCTCAAATCATGCAGGCGAGAAACAACGCGATCAACAAGGAAACCCTGAGGTTATCCAGCCCGTGGGCCATAACCATCGTCGATCTCTCTCGATCTATATATATAGGGATGAATCGCGACATGCGCATCATCGAAAATATCATTAGAATCATCGGTACTTTCGGGATAATCACCATCACCACCACATACATTAAGTCCGCCGGGCAAACTCTTTTATTCGTTTTTGCGTATGTTTGTTGGCGACACTTTGGTGCTTTCATTGTTTATTCGTTCAAGTAATAGTAAGTTGTTTCCTTTTCATAATGATTTCAATTAAGCTGTTGCATGTTTGTTTATTTTATGTCTAGGCGAGTCTTTATTACGATTTGGGTATAACAAAGTGAAGCATGATTAATATAACTCGAGAGGCTAAGTAGGGCATTCACGATGCTGCATCGTGTGTTCGAAGCACTAGGTCTGAGCAATATATAACAACCAAACTCGGTGTGTTAGTCGCGAATAACATAGTGGGCAGGGAGGTTGCAAGTAATAATTGGATTAAGATGTGGGTGTCCACCCAAATAATCTGACTGGTGTGGGCGAGTTGGAGTAGTCTAGCATTGCCTTTGCCCGATCTGGGTCTTTCTAGATCATAACGCTGCATGTGAGGCTTGCATGTCTTGAGGTGTCCTTGTGCGTGAGCATTCTGGGTTAGATAGTTTGCATAGGGTGTCCACTTGCATTTCTTTACTGAAAGGATAGATTTGGAGGGGTGAGTCGTGGGCGTGTGTGACAGTGAGGTCACGACGTATGTCTCTTATAACCGATGATGCATGTCATGTAGTGGCTTGTTGCACCTATGACAGTGTTAATCATCTTCACAAGTTGTTGCCCAAGCGATTAGTCTTATTATTTGATATTCCCTTTGAGTTTGTTTGGGTTACTTTAGCACTTACCTATATTGATGGGAATAATTTCACCACTCTCATTCCTTTTAAGTGACATCGTGACATCGATTGCTACACCAACTCCTCGTGGGATCGACCTATACTTATCGGCTCTACGCGTGATGGGCAATAGGTTATAAATTTATTTTGAGCAGCTAAGCGGCGTGTCACATACATAAGACTTCATACGGTGAGCGTAAGGAACTTGTCTCATTTTCTCTATCTCGCTGCGGTCATGGTGTTGCTCCTTGAATAAAGGAACACCATGCACGAAAGGTAGCAATCCCTTCTTGGATGTCTGCATGCTAAAAGGGTAATCACGTGTCGATGTAAGGCGCTGAGATAAGCTCAACATTTTCCTCATGCGATCTCGATAAACGCTTGATCCCGAGAATATACGCTGCATCTCCTAAGTTTTCATTTAAAGCGATCGGATAACCAACTCTTTACGTCGATACTTGACTTCACGTTGTTTCCAGTAGAATGATGTCACCTCGTAAAGTGCGAAAATACTGCGTCACCGTTGACTTCCAAATGATACACATAACTTTAAGCTGAGCAGCTGGGTAAATCCATGGACTTTACCACCTCGTCAAAGCGTAAGTTCCATGATCGGGAAGCTTGCTTAAGTCCATAAATGGACTTCTTAGCTTCCATACTAGATGTTCTTCATCGCACCACATAACCTTGAGGTTGCTGCATATAGATGTCTCTGTTCTTGAAGGTAACCGTTTAAGAAAAGCGGTTTTCATCCATTGCGAACCTCAGCTGCTATGGCGGAAAAATTCGATGGACTTGAGCATTGCCACGGCGAAAAGGTCTCATCGTGTCGATGCCCTCAATGCGAGTGTATCCTTCGCCACAAGCTTGGCTTTAAAAGCGAAACCTCTCCATCTAAATCTCTTCCTCTTGTGTACCCACTTACTACTATGGCTTCCTTGCCATACGGTAGAGTGTCTTTCGTATACATCCATAGTTGTTATGGACTCGATTTCTAAGTCCGTAGCGGTGTGCCGTGATCTTGCATACGTATCTTGTATCGCCTCGCTATATATCCATGGGTCGATTCTGACTGTTAGTTTCACATTACTAAATCCGAAGATTCACCCATGAACATCAATCGCTGGGTTGACGAACAACCCTCCCACTACGATGAGTATGCTTGGCACGATAGCGATGGTAGGTCGCGATAACACATGGTTATCTATCTTGCAAAACTTCTTTGGTAGGTGCCACTTATGCGATCGGTATCTCGGTGGAACTGACCCACTTCAATTTCTTGAGTATTTGGTGTCGATCCTACCACTGAACTGACGACATCTCGCTACTTTAGCCTGTCGGTGTAATCGAACATCTTCTAATTCTTGAGTATGATTTCAACTTTGGTTGTGGTTTTCATATAATCCTCTTCTAAAGTCGGACATTAGTGCTATGTGACCTTGATCCTTAGAACTATAGAAATAACCACATTCGTTCCTCTAGGATAACGATAAACAACCTTGCTTCATATATAGCCACCAACATCGACTTTCTTGTTGATTACATGTGTTGGTGCCCCGTATCTTATGTGGTTTAAACTAGGCTTGCACCAAATCATAACTCGAAATGGGTCTTTTATTGACTTGGATTGTACTAGATTGAGCAAGTATGCGCATTGTTTCTAAGGCGTACCTGAGGCGAAATAGGCGATGTGGCGTAACTCATCATTGATCTAACCATTTCTAAGAGTCTATTTCTTCGTTTTGACACACCATTTGTTGTGGTGTGCTCGGTGTAGTCTTGTTGGGAGGTAATCCCACTGCACCAAATAGTCCTGAACTACGTTCTTGAGATATTAGCCACGCTTGATCGAGACCATGATGACTTAATACTCTTACTAACCCGTCTCCACTTCGCCTTAAATTCTTTGAATTTTTCAAAGCATTCGGACTTGTGGTAAGCGGTATATGTATCCGTACCTTAGTGTCGTCGATAAGTGACAAAATACTCGTACTCTCCACGAGCTTGTGTGGACATCGGTCCACAGTCGAATGGACTAGCTCGACCTTCTTTAGCTCTATAACCCTTTGCTTTGAGCGTCTGGTGGACATCTTTCCTTCATACGGGATTCGCACCGAGAATGGATGGCTGTTATTTCACAAACACTCCATTCTTGGCCAATCTTTGGATCTATTTAGATTGATGTGACATAATCTAAGATGCCGAAAGAAATGTGGTATCATTTAGCGAAGAAAACTTCATCTTCTTAAGGTTTGATGTAGATGCAACATAATTAAAAAGTATTATGCTTGGCGAAATAGTATAAAGCTAATTATATAAAGTGCCACCACAGATAACCGTTATTTTTATGATAGATACACCTTATCAAAACAACGAATATCCATGTATAAATAGTTTGGAAACGAAATAAGGTTCCATAGAAACTCCGGCACATATAAAGCGTCTTTTAATACTAAAGCTGTCATATCAAAGCATAAAGAAACATCTCCGGCCTGTGACCTCGACTTTCACGCATTGCCCATGGAGATCGTTATCTAGCCATCAAACAACTCTCTTGTCACGGGAACCCACGCAGGTGTAACAAACATGATCGGTCACCCATATCTACTATCCATGAATGAGTAGAACAAGTCGATAAACATGTTTCGGTACTAAAGCAAATGGCGCACCTGAGCATGAGCATAGGGCACTTAGCGCTTCCAATACCCGTCTCGCTGCACTTGCTGAAGCATTGCCGCTTCTCGTTGGCTTTTCAAACGTGATAGAGCCCTTTGTATTGCTCACACTATATTCTTTAGTCTTAGCATCTCTTGAATTCCACTTTACCTTTTCATCTTTCGATAAAGCGGTGGTTTCCTTGAGTGCGTACTAAATCGGTGTCTCTTACACCGAAGGGCAAATCTTCAAGTGCGGTGAGGCGGGCATTGGAAGGCTAAATGCCCTATGTTCAAGCTCAAGGTACATCATTTGCTTTAATGTGGAAACATGTTTAGCGACTTTTCTACTCGTTCATGGGTGGTAGATATGGGTACGATGATCATGTTTATTACGCTGCGAGGTTCTAAGGACAAGGCTACATGATGGCGAGATAACGATCTCTAGGCTGCAGCGGCCGAAGTCGAGTGCATGCGATCGATGATTTGTCTTTGATAGAACGATTCAGCATTAAGGCGTTTTATGTGCGGAGTTTCAACGGAACCTTATTTGGTTTAAACTATTTATTCATGGATATTGATTATTTTATAGTAGTGTTTCTATCATGAAATAACGAAGTTATTTGTGGATGCACTATATAATTCGCTTTATACTATTCTGAAACATAATTCCTTTAATTATGTTGCATCTATCAAACATAAAAGAGTTTTCTTATGAATGACACATTTCTCGACATCTTAGATTGAGTCATCGATCAAATAGGATCAAGGCGGCTGAAATGGGCGTTGGGTGATATCAGATTACTCTGGTTCCGATCTGTGAATCTGTATGAAGGAAGATGTCGATCGATTCCAGCGAAGATTATGAGCGAAAGATGTTGGAGCTGGTCGTTCTAACTGTGTGGACCGATGTCACACAGGCTCATGGAGGTGCGGTATTTTGTCACTTTCGTCGGCGATTACTCAATGCGGACTCATATACCTTCGCGTCACAGATGCTGAGTCAAAGAATTTAAGCGTGAGATGAGAGAGTGAGGTAAAGTATCAAGTCGCTTGGGGCTGATGGTGGTGGCGAACTGATAACGCGTTCATGAACTGTTGGTGCGATGTGATTCCCTCCCGTCTCGCCATCAGACACCACCGCAAAATGGTGTGTTAAGCGAAGAAATGGGACTCTCTTAAAATGGTTAGATCGATGATGAGTTATGCAACGTTCTATTTGGATTGCGGGGTATGCTTAAGCTCGACATATTTTCTCAATCTGGTACCGTCAAGTCGGTCGAAAGACCCTTCGAGTTATGGTTGGTCTGACTAGTTCGCTCACATGAGGATATGGGCAGATCAACACGTGTCTGAACAGAAGGCGACAAGTTGGAGGCTAGGCCCAAGCGAGTGTTGTTGGCTATCTGGAGGAACAAAGGTGGTTATTTCTATAGTCTGAGGATGGGAAGGTGGTTATTGGCACTTGCGCTGATTCTTGAGAAGAGGATTATATGAAACATAAATCGAGATGAAATCATGCTTGAAATAGAAGATGATCGTCCGCCACCGATTAGCGAAAGTGCGAGATGTGGTCTCTGTGGGAGGATCGGCACCAATGCTCAAGAAATGGTGGTCAGAGTTCAGATACCGACTGGTGGCACCTATCCGACGAAGTTATCTGAATGAGAGAACCACAGTTCTTCACCGCGTTACCATTGTGCGATGGCGCCTCGTCGTAGTGGGAGGTTGATCGTCGACCCGGCGATTTATGTTCGTGTGTGATCTTGGTTAATCCAGCGAGCAGTATGTCGACCTGAATCTTGCAAATGGATGTAAAACGCTTTTCTAAGCGGTTTACCTTGAAGAAGGTAGAACGTCTATATCACGACCGAAGGTTGGTGAAGGGTGAAGAGCATCTAGTATAGAAGCTTAAGTCTCTATTTATGGCCTTAAGCAAGCTTCGATCATGGAACTTACGCTTTGGCGGTGGTAAAGTCCTATGGATTTACCCGTTGCCTAGCAAAGTTGTGTGTATCGTTGGATGTCAGCGGTGACGTGGTATTTCGTGCACTACGTGGATGCCATCCTTCTACTTGGTAACAATGTGAAGTTGTTATCGAGGCGCGTTGGTTATCCGATCAGTTTCAAATGAAGACTTAGGAGATGCGTGTACATTCTTGGGATCGAGGTTTACCGAGATCGCGAGAAAATATTGAGCTTATCTCGGCATCTTACGTGATCTTGTGATTACTCGTTTTAGCATGGAGACCGCCAAGAAGGTTGCTACCTTTTAGGCATGGTGTTCTTTATGTAAGGAGTAGTCACATATGTGCGCAAGGAGATAGAAATGAGACAAGTTCCTTATGCTTCCGTGGAAGTCTCATGTATGCAATGTTATGTCGAGACCCGATATCTCCTATCACGGTGGGCATAGTAGCTGAATATCGATCTAACCCTCGACAAGATCATTGGACTGCGGTAAACATATACTCAAGTACACGAAAGGACTCGAGATTATAGGCTGGTTTACCAAGCCGATAGTCTAATGCCTTTGCGTTATTGAGACTCGGTTTCCAAGTGGACCGTGATAAGAAAAGTCACCTCGGGCTATGTGTTTATCTTGGGAGGAGGAGCCGTATCTGGCGGAGTGCAAGCGGCGATGCATGCGGACTCCACCATGGGCCGAATATTTAGCAGCTTCGGGCTGCTAAGGAGGCGGTATGGTTCAAGAACTATCTCATGGATCTAGATATGGTACTGGTTTGCCCAAGAGTATCATAGTATCTTGTGATAACTTTCGGTGCGTGTGGCTTCTCGAAGGAACCACCGGACCTAAAGGCAACCAAACACATAGAGAGAAAGTACCATGTCATACGAAATCGTTGAGCGAGGAGATGTCTTGATTGAAAAGATTGATGCTGCGGATAACCTAGGTGACCCGTTCACGAAGAGCTGCCGCAAAAGTCTCGAAGAGCATATTCGAGGACTTGATTTGTGCAGATATGGCACCACTTAAAATTCTAAAACTTTTGTAGAAGTAGGAGAAGCAAAGTGATGGTGTTGTTTGTAATAGCTAGTTGAGAGACACATTGTATACTAAAAGTTTGCTTTAGTATAAGTTGAAGATTGTTGGATTTGTATACTAGAAGCAGTTTTGGTTGAGCTTGTATACAATGATTCCTAATACCACTATTACAATCTCTGTCTGAATAGTTTACTTGATTGCATATGTATGTCCCTTATCTCATATATAAGTTAGATCATACGATTGTGTTGTAGATCACAGATGCAGTATGATTGGTCGAGCAATGAGATATAAAAGTATCACGATTGAGACAACTTGAGGACGAGTTGTCGGTATAAATTGCGGTATAGATAAAGTGACTTGACTTAGTTGCTTGTCTATCTTTGATGCGTCTACGGCGTATTGATGGATCAAAGTGAGATGAGTTCTTCTATCGACCGTCGTGAAGAACCTAGATCTCGATGACTTCGTTGATCTAAACCTCGATAACGTATTAGGTGAGTATAAGTTCTTGACCATCACTTTGACTTGTTATGGGTGAGGTTATATGAGATAACCTGATATTCTGCATCTTGGGTGGTGGCGGTGCTTGTAGGTCATGCTATTTGCACATGTCAGTCACCGTATCCGTTTAGGATGATGGCGTCCTTAAGGAGCTCAAAGGTTTATTGTACTAAACCTGCGGTTGAGTTATCTCAAGTACAATAATAAGGTTGAGTGGTACTACTTAAGGAATTAAAGTAATTAATTATTTTAAGCGATCGAGCAGCGTAAATAATTAATGGACGTGCGATATCTTAAATCGAGGATTAAGTGAAGTCTAAGTGCGAGCCCGACTCAACTCCAGAAAATAAAGGGTAAGTCGACATTTATTCTCTAGTAGCATGAATAAATGTTTATGAATTAATTTATGTTACGGCTAAACATAAGATAATTAATTTATTTGATGCCCGTCTTTATTCCTTGCATTTGATCCACAGGCTAGCCCATCAGACTGGAGCTAAGAGAATTTTCGTCCACCTCATATAGAGTCCCACTGGGACTCTGTTTTGATCCTCTCTATCTTAAGAGATATTATTATATTATTAGATATGCATAAATCCTATTATGATATGATTAGGGTTGCATTATAAATATAAGGTGAGAGAAAATCAAAGGGTTGATCTATTCATAATTCTCGAAAATCTTGAAAGTTGTGAAGAGAAAAAGAAAGTCGATTTTTCATAGCACTCTCCATAGATTGTCCTCACTCGACATTAGAGTTTAAGCAATGGGATACGATCGAAAGATCAAAGCACGAGTCTTGATCAATCCTTTTCGACAAATTCGCGGTAAACACGAGAAAAACCAACATGTTGCAATTAATTATATAGGTGCATGCTAGGAATATAATCAATGTATGGTGAATTAAACATCCAAGATAGATCCTCGGGAAGGGTTAAATCAGTTTCCTACAACCTACCCATAACAAGTCAAAGTGATGGTCGACAACTCATACTCACATAATACCTTATCGGGGTTTAGATCAGCGTAAAGTCACGAGATCTAGGTTCTTCACGATGGTCGAGATGAAGAACTCATCTCAGCGTGATCCATCGATACGTCGAGGCGTACCGGTATGAACAAGCAACCAAGTCGAGTCACTTCTTATCTATACATGACTATCACAGGCAACTCGTCCTCAAGTTGTCTCAATTTGTGATTCTTTTATATCTCATTAAGTTTGACCAATCATCTGACTTACGTGATCTACTACCTTTGTGATCTAACTTATATATGAGATAAATGGACAAGATATGCAATCAAGTAAACAATTCGAGATATGATATTGTAATAGTGGTAAAGGAAACATTGTATACAAGCTCAACCAAAGCGCTTTCGGTATCAAATCCAACACTTCTTGTCGATTGAATATAGCGGTCGAGATGATACCTCGTTAGTTGATGGTACTAACATCAAATGGTGCGATAATGATACCGGTTTGCGTTGATCGATGGCGATCATTATCGTCCTTCGGTTTAATATCATCGATCGGTTTACGGTTTTGGCTACTAGTTTATATTTTCAATTTTGACCTTAGTTAAAACTTATCGGTTTGACAATCAATTTTACCTATTAGTATGGGTTCCGCCAGAACGATAACGATAGTTGACTAGGCGATGTACGCCAATTGGGCTTTACTGCATGGATTCTTTTTGGGATCAACATGTGTTCCTCGATCAGTTTATCACTTATCAGTTTCAGCTTCTCACTCTTACGGGTTCGGTCGATCTATAGCTTTACGCATCATGTTGAATATATCTTACGCAGCGACTTTGTCGATATATCGGCATGAGGAATATCGATATAATTTTCCAAAATGATGTCCTTCTTGTCGACGTGATCTCGGATGAAATAATATCGGACATCGACGTGCTTACATCTGGTATATAGGACTTGGTTGAGAGTGATTTCTATGGCGGTGGAGCTGTCACAATAGATAGGTACTTCACTCATTGTGACTTCGTAATCTCTCAGTTGTTGTTTCAGCTAGAGAATTCGAGAACAACAACTTCAACAACCATGTATTCGACTTGGTTGTGGACATTACTGCGATGTTTGTTTTTAGAAAACAAGGAAATCGGTTTACCGAGAAATGACAAGTCGAGTTGATATTACGCCTAACCTACAACCTATAAAATCAGAGTCAGAGTAACCTGAAAGCTCGATATTATCGTCAGCTAGATACCACAAACCCGTGTTAGGTGTGCCTTTGAGATATCGCAGTATCCTCTTAGTTGCTTCCAGGTGCGCCTCTCTTGGATCAGCTTGATCTCTTGTCGTATCGATTCCTTAACCATAGCTTAGTCGAGTTATTAGGCCGTGGCGTGGGTTAAGAAAAATTTCGATTATCGATAACAACAATCGTGACCAAGTATATATCGAAAGAAGATATGATACCAACTTTTATTAAGATGGAATCAAACATTTATGGTTCAAGAAGTAAAACGAAGCAGACGAAGGAAAATTTTGGTCCCCAAACCAAATGAAAGATCGAATGAAGAAGAACAACGGTGATGACAATTAATCTGGCGAATAACCAATATCAAGAATGTACATTTTCAAACATGCTTCGACAACAATGAGAATTTATCGATGTTTTAAAACACGGTTTGACAAAGGTTCAATGGCATTATATTGGGTTCAACAAAAATAATTCTGAGCATTCAAGTAAATCCTTGTTCATATAAGCATTTCCAATAAATCCATGTTCTCATAAGCAAGTCGGCAACACAAAAATAATGTAGAGATCATATCAACAAAATAATGACCATCATCAAGATTAGTTCGGTCAATTCGACATAACAAAACACAACAGCAGGTGAAGGCCAAAGTTCGACAACGAGAAGTGTGGTGAGAATTATGTGATGACATAAAACTACGGGCGACAAGCATATTATCAACAAACGAACTACATCAATAATTGAATATATCATCATGAATCAAAACATCTAGAGAAGCTCCTTTGCACAACATTCGATTCCAGCATCCTTTCGAGCTCAACCTGCACATTTAGAAATACATGCAGGGCGTGAGTTCAAAATGCACTCTGGGTATCTGTAGAAAACATAAAATTGTGCTCTTAGAGCTATAGGATGAACTTGCCATACATTGCAATACGGGGTTTTAGTGAAATAACACATGCATGCATCTTAAATAAACACTTACTTGCTTTCATACTCATAATATCATAACATATGCATATGCATGTCTTATGTGCGCAAACAACTTTCTCTTTCTCTTCCCATATCCACGAATTCTTTCTGCGTGTTGAGAAGTATGCCTCATTCTCAAACACCTTGACCATAAGGTCACTACCCGGCGTCGGTCAATTCTTTCTTTCTTTCTTTTCTTTCGTGGATAGGTAATGCATCATGATTATACTCATCTAAAAAGCAGATGAAGTCGGTCGACTTTTCAAATAAATGCATATCATATCATTTTGAAAATATATAAAGCATATCATATCATTTTAGAAAATATTTATACCCTTGACATGATCTCTCGGGTGTACCTTACATATTCACTTCTTTGATCCATCAATCAACATAAAGTGGCATATAAGTCTATCGAGAACAAAACAAGAATATAACTCTTATTTTGGTTGTCGACACGACTATATCTTCTCGATATCAAAACTACTACGGTTATACACCTTTGGGGCCATTGCATCATCTAGCATGCCAAACATATAACAAGACTTAACGAAGACTCATATGACTAAACAAGCATCGAAAACTCAACAATAAGATTAAACCATCTAATCTTAGCGAAAACCGACAACTCCTTATCGACATAGCTTATGTCGGCGTCGAAAAATCACGTGAGACATCATCTAACACCAACGAACCTCTATGCATGCTCAACTATCATCAAAGATCATCAATCTATCATCAAAACACAAAGATCAAAGCTTTAACATTGAAAACCCATTTTCTTGACAAACTAAAATTTTTCAACTTTTGAATCGTCGGTCGAAAAATCCGAATAAATCATTTTAAGTATTATTCATATCATACAATCGAATATGAAGTCAAAATAATCAAATAAAATAAAAATCCAACATTATAAGGGCTAGGGGTTTTCGGCCAACATAGGGGTTTCAACCCGATTTCAAGCGTTTTCTTGCTCAAAACATGTTTATATCTATCTAACAACACATATATGAAGGAATTCAATCATATCAACATCATAAATTCAAGATCAAAGCCCTTCATATTTTCAAAAATTACCAAACATTCGAGGATGAACATATACTCACAAATTCAATATTAAACAATACGTGAGCAGCGAATCCATCATAATACCAAGAATTAATCGAACAAAACATATCCCTTCATAAATTCTTCAAATGACCGAAAATATGAAATGAACATAGGTTCATATTTTTAATTTTCAAACCAGTAGATATGTTCTAAAGATGAGATTATACCTCGATTCGAAGACGGATCGAAATTTCAGCAATTTGGATCTTTAAATTTTTGGCTTAAATTTTTGAAAATATGTGTGTGTGTGAGTGTGTGTTGGGCGAAAATTTGAGAGGAAAAATGAAGGTGAATAGTGGTCTCAAAATCTATGTATGTATTTAATAACTAATTTCTATTATATTTTTATTTTCTTTAATAAGGTGATTATTCACCATTTCTAGAAACTCTTTTCTTTTCTTCAAATTTTATTTTCTTTAATAGAGAAGAATAATCACTTTTATTTAGAAATTAAATATAAATATTGTAAAATAATGCATAACATTTTATATGAAAATTGAAAACTTCGATATCGATAAAATGATCTCTACTTAAATTTACCTTTTGAAACTCAATAATGAATCATAGACATCAAAATATAATTATTAGAAATATTTTAGCCTTAAAACCATTTTAGATATTCTACTCTTAAAGCGAGCTTATTAAATGAATCGATATCACAAAAAGCTAAGATTTTGAAATTCTAAAATTCCGAAATCAAGATTTCTTTGAATACGTATCAATCATCTCAAAACTCTTGAAATCTAAGTCTTCTTATTCTAAGCAGGACCTAAGATTCTTAACTCAAACTTTATCTTCTCGACTCGAAGCTTAACATAAAACTTCAGCAAACATCTCTTCTTAATGATGCAATTCCTTCTTATAAGCTCTTAATCGGAAGCTAATTTACCTTCTGGGAAAGTGGGGTATTACATCTCTAGCACATACACCTCTTGTGTATGAAATGTCAACTTCTAGCGATGGGTAAGCGGTGATCGATGATTCCTCGATATTTGATATGGTCCAGGCTTGCCTTGAGCGCTGGTTCCATCTTCAATTTGTGTTCATCAAAATCTTCACGTGTTTTACTTCTTGAACTTGAATTTCTTGATCGACTCCTTGGTGTACTTTGTTTGATATGTGAAGATGTCTTGTCTTTGTTGTTTCACTGTAGTCATAGGAAGAAATTCATCTCTACCGTCATGGATATCGAAATTTCTCGGTCATAATATCGGAAAACATCTTACATAATTTAGTATATTTTGATCTAAAGATAATATCATCAACATAGATCTAGACCATGAGAATATCGTCACCATCCTTGAGGTGAAGAGTCATGTATCTTGAACCCTTTTGAATCCCTTTTCTTCCAGTATAACGACAGTGTCGTACAGTATGGGAGCTTGTTTGAGTCCATAGAGAGCTTTCTTCAGCTTGTAGACCTTGTTGGGACCTTCAGTCTCAAAATCAGGAGGTTTTTCCATATACACTTCTCCTGTAAGGTAGCCATTCAGAAATGCACATTTTACGTACATTTGATAGACCTTGAAACCTTTATGTGCAACGTAGGCTAAGAATAGACGTATAACTTCCAGTCTTACAACTGGAGAAAAAGTCTCGTTGTAATCAATTTATTCTTCTTGGTTGTACTCTTTAGCCACTAACCTTGCTTTGGTTCTGATGGCGTATCCATTTTTATCATTCTTGTTCTTGAAGATCTACTTTAGACCTATCACTTTGTGATTGTCGTATGTCTATCCAACAGTTCTCATCTTGCTTTCCTTAAGAACTCGTTAAGTTTTCTTGCATGATATTACGTCCGGTTTACATCGTTAAGCACTTAGAGAACATCTTAAGGTTCTACTTGAGTAGAAATAAATGAACATCGCTGATTACGTCTTTGGTTAGTTGATATGTAACATTAACACAGTCGATATGATTTGTGAGTTCTAACTATGTGCAGGGTTCACCAAGAATGTTGTCGGTGGGTGATTTTCAACCCGTCTTTGATATCTTCAAACTTCTTTTGGAGCTAGAAGCTGGATAAGCAGTAGGTTGATCATTAGGCGACTAATCAGCTGGAGTTGAAGTCGAAGGATTTTATGATGCAAGTGTATGTTGCTGACATGATGCCTTGTCGGTTGTTGATCATTATCGGTTTGGTGCTGATTAGCTCGATTCATGACATTTGGCGGTCTTGATATAAGGAGAATATTCACTAAACTAGCTCATTTCCATTGACACGCTAAGCATCTTCACTTCGTCCTCATGGTCCCTATATAAGAACTTTGTCGGTTAGTCTCGAGGGTGGGTTTCTTTGAGATGGTGAGCTATATTGACCTTATCTCGAATTAAGAGCTTGGGGATATCCTAACCTTTATAGAGGTAAGAAAATCAAAATTTCCACCAAGATTTAAGCATGATGATAGGATCAGTCATTTTAGATATATTTTTAGAATCATTCAAATGTATTAAATTCAAGTTTTAATGTTGCTTATATGTTTATTATAAGCTTAGATTTTAAATATCATCAAAAGTTATGGAAATTTGGGATTTCCCTCTAAGTAGCCGAGAATGAGATGACCATGTGGGAGGTGTTGAGGATTTTCATTGGTTGATTTGAGCATATATTCATGTTGTTGAGAGTTAATTAACTATGTATGATTTCATTAATAAATTTTGAAAAATGTTTGTGTTTTTTTTTTCAAAAAAAGTTGAAAGCATGTATGATGGTTATACTATGCTCTATTTTTATATATTTAATTTTTTATATATTATTAATTCTTGATTAATATAGAGTATGATATGAATTTGTTAGAATTTTTGGAAATATTTTGTAAAAAATTTCAAATATTTCAAAATACCAAGTCATAAGGAATAGGGTTTTCGATTTTATTTTGATAAATGTAATTACACATATAGACTCCTTGGTAATTATAATGTATGATAGAAATTTATTAGATTTTTGGATAAAGTTTGAAAAATGACTACGTCGAGTCGTTTTGAATAACAATGTAGAACTTAAGAACCGTAAATGCTATGCGTAATTGGCTTTCATTTATATGCGTTTGGGCACGTTTAAGTGTCGATGTCACTTCTGACATTTTGTTGAGCATGTTAGTGTAGTGATCTCTAATTAAGACCTATTATGCGATCACTCATTTCACGGGTTCTAATGTTCGTTGAATGAAATTAAATGCATAAATGAGTTCATACTACAAATAGTGTCTATGCTTAAAGTTTGGAATGATTTGGTTGATGTTTGAATATATCGAGCATGTTTATACGAAATGAGCACTTTGTGGCGCTAAGTATGTTAGTGCGTGAGTAGAACTATGTTTCGCCTATTATAAATCTGGATTTCTCGAATAGATAAACTAGGGCGTGAGAGCGAGAACAAGACTTGAAATCTTAAGTTCAGTGAGGGTTTGAACCCGTTTTAAGTTTACGTTATTAATGGAAATTTCAAGCTTGGTTCAAGCTTAGCCTTGATAAAGAATTAAAATGAAAGTAAAATACATTAAGCGGAAGAAATATGATAGTTTCACTAGGATGGGGCAAAATGAATTCGAGATATAATCATATTTCTTAAAGCAGTTTGATTTCATTATTGAAATCATTATATTGATTAATGACTAAAATAAATTTCATGAACTTTTTCTAAAAATTTTATAAGGTATGAAGCAACGCTTCGTCTTTATAAACGAGAGTTTTGATGAAGAAATACGAAATGGACGAACAAAGGTTTCCCAAGCAAACTATAACCTTAATTAGTTAAGTCGTTGCAAAAACCATAGAAATTAAAATTGATAAATAAACCACGATAAAGGTTTAGCGAAGTTATCAAGCTCATTATTTTTTCGATGTTTACCAAAGACTTGAAGGAAGTATTAGATTAGTTTCTTACATAAACATGAAGTGCAACGATGTGATGAAGGACAAAGGAATGACATCGAGTTTTGATGGATATAATATCGGTGGGCTTTACGCTCGAGGATAAAATGAAAATGACAAATGTTTTATTTCGATTCTTTCTTTTGATTGATGATGGAATGTTTACTATTAATTATCCGCCCAAAATGTTAAGTTTATGTATGTATCCTATACGCTTTGGTTCGCCACTTGATGTTAATCGAATCGGATCCTATGCTAGATGGAGAATTCTAGCAATTAACGTGTACAACGATGGAAATCGTGTCTTTGAAAGATTTGCTCATCAATTATAGTAGCGTAACGCTAGAGTTTCTTTCGACCGGTCACGGCGTCGTGGAAGGTGACCACCTACTACGGTGTATGAAGTTGTAGATATGGATCATACGGATGGAAAATGGTCCGGCGGATAAGTCTTATGAAAATGACATACAATATTTAATAAGCGCGGACCTTTCAAATAAAACCACGTATTATTCTTGATGAGGCGATACAATTTAAATGATAAACTGTTTGGCATGTGTTCACTGAGTATTTTTATACTTAGCCTAGCATATTTGTTTTTATGTGCAAGTTGAGAAGGTGATGGAATGAATAAGTGTTGAACAGTGGGTCCCTTGTGTTGCTGATATAGTATAGAACCTTGAGTGCACATATACATGTGTACCTCGCGTTTTTATTGCTAATATCAAATGCAAATGTTATACTCCTTCCGTCCACCAAATACGTTCATTTAATTCCATTTTGGTCCGTCCACAAAATATGTTCACTTTTCTTTTTTGGAAATATCAATTTTACATTTTTACCCTAAACTTATCTACTTATTTACAAAAAAATCACCTATGGCCCACATTTTTACACCCACTATACATTAATATATTCATTTATTATCCTCATGACACACCTTTTATACCCACTTACTTTACACTCATTGCAATTTATTAAAACCCTTTCCACCAAAATCAAAGAACGATTTTGGTGGGCGAATAATATATAAATGCTAGTTTTATATATGCGTATATCGCCATAACACATGCCCATTTCTTTTCCACCTCTTAATTTTCACCACGCATTATAGCTCATTAAGCTATCCCTAGAAAGTTGTGAAAAAGCAATCAAAATTCTCCACACTCATGGTACAGAAATTTGGTGAGAAAAAAATTAGACCTAAAAAGCCCGTTCACTTGGCTTGGGGCCAAATAAGCCCGACAAATATTGTTAATAATTTTTTTATTTCATTCTAATAAATGAAATAACTTGTATTATGATGTATTGGTCTCAATGTTAGCATAATAGACTAGAGCGTTTATAGTGCGGGAAGAGTTGGAGTAGGGTAGAAAGTATACAACCTATTATTTTTCGGACATGCCGGTAGCCCACTTTTGTTCGGTGGTCCATTGGTAGGGCCGACCCCTACTGCCGATTTTGTCATATCCCTTAAGTCTTCGTCAAGTTTTCGTATATAGGGGTGAGCAAAGTCAAACCAAACCGAAAAATCGAATCGAGGCAAAATTAACGGTTTGGTTCGGTTTGTCTGATAAAAGCAGTTCGATTCGGTTTAATATATTAAAACGAAATTAATTCGGTTCGGTTTGGTTTGAGGAAAAATCATTTCAAATCGAACCACCGAAATATTTTTATATTATATATATATATATATATATATATATATATATATATAGGGGTTTGATCAAATGATAACCACATCTTTTTGAACTCTGCGAACCATGCATAAGGCGTTGAAGATGATGCACAGGCGGTATAAAGTTGTGCATAAAACTTTCTAAAATTATTTTGTTGGATAACAATTTTAGAATGTTTTCGTTATCTAACTTTATAAATTTATTCATCAAATTTATCGTTTGTGCATAGTTCTCAAGTTCTCAAAAGATGAGTTACTAAATCCAACCCTATATATATATATATATATATATATATATATATATTATTTATAGTATTAATATTTAAGTTGGTTAATACTCTATATATATTATATTATAAATATTAATTATAATTTAAATTGGTTATATACAAACCGAATCCCAACAGAATATTTCGATTCGATTTGGTTCGATTTGGATTTAAAAAAATCGATTTTCGATTTTTCGGGTTCGATTCGATTTTGAGCCGAAGTAGTCAAATCTTCGCCCTATTTGTAAATATGATATAACTCAAGTCCACGTCAAACATGAAGCCAGTAATACAAGGGTAACGCGCGAAAATACCGCCTTTAGGATTGTAACGCGCGAAAACTAGACTGCGTGCAATTCAGTGGCGGAAATACTATTCGTTTATGATTTGGTAGTTTTATGATTTGGTAGTTTGTGATGTGACGTTAATATAGATAGTGGAACATAATATTTGATCATGTAACAAAATAACCCGTTTCTTAGTTGTAAGGACTTCTTGTAACAAATGAAAATCCGTAGGTGACTTAAAACATTTTCTATTTTGTTAGTGAAAAGAAGGAATAATACAATATTTCAGGCTCAATGAATGTGTATTGTGTCTATTTAATGCCGGTCGGTATCGAAATTGGCTAAATTAGCTTATTTTCTAAAGTTGGACTATAAAATAATTATACAGACTAAGATCAGGTCATAAATAAATATTAACCCTGATCTTTAGTTATATATTTTTAAAATAGTTAATTTTTGAATTTAACACCACATCACCAAATTTGTATTTACAACTTATTTTTTAAACATACCCCAGGATCTTGCAGTTTTATTTTTGTTGGTAATGGTAACATTCCCAAAATTACATGAGATATAATGTCTAAGTATCCACTCCACGTCTTCATCAAAATATCGAGTCAAATAAGTCGAGGAACAGTAAACACTAAAACTGATCATGGGAAGGTTATGCTTTTGTGCGCAAACAAATTAATTATTAAACACAGAGAACGTTTGTCGTTATCTTTGTTCTTAGAGATCAACTTGCAACAAAATCCAAGAATAAAAATGGTGGATGAGTTTGTTTAGCATCGAAAACAATACTTGCATGTGCAGATGTCAGCTAACCTCTTCAGACAAAATATAGGCCAATGTCACATTACGTTAACCTGGCATGTTCTTCACAATTTAAAATAGATAAATAGAAGAAAATTGACTGGAAGCTGGCAAGTGGGACATGTATGTATACTTTGTTTATTATATTACTAGTTGCTTTAAATTTTTATGAATTAGAATAGAATATTCAATTAATCAACATGCAGTTGTCCTAATTTTCAATTTTAATGATTCTGAAGCATTGAAAGAGTTTCATATCTAGAGCTGTAATGCCCCAACCGAATAAAACTGGTTTATGAATAATTAAATCCTTAATTAGGGTTTATAATTAAAAGATTAAAAGATGGGAGATTAATCTCGGTAATAGATAATGCAACCTTCTCTGTAATTCAAAACCGAATAGAAAGTTAGCTTTTAAGTTTTTGGATTGATAGGTCCCATTGGATACGATGCGGTGTGGGGATACACGTAGGAAAGGCAAATTAAAATTTTTTTCTTCTTCAAGACTAGCGGCTACGGGTAGTAGTTGTCGAATGCTTGTAGTCCAGGTACCAATACTATAAGTGTAAAAATAAGAACATATCACATATTTAGCTCGTATCAGCGGTCTACATAGAAGTGAATTTAGTTAATGATTTCATATTTTATTTTATTAAATAATTTGAATGAGGGTAAATTTGGTATAAATATAAATTATTTTCTCGATCTATGAGACGTAAATCTCGTCACTTCGATAATCTAGCCACTTACCAAAAAGTTATAAGGGATTTTATACCGTTCAATATAATGTTACACAAACTAACTATTGTATAACTCATATTTAAAATATGCGGCACACATTACACAAAACGCAACACAATTTATTATTGCACTATCTACATTTCTATAGCACATATATAATACAAACAATGCACATATGTGGCACACATTACACATAAATTGTTGTACAACAAATACTACAAATTTATTATACGCGTGCAACAAAAAAAATAATCTATCTAAAATAAAAGGTTACAATATAGATTACAATAAATCCCTAAAATCAACCAATCACATTCGTTCCTTTTATCGTTTGAATTCTTTCCGTTTGAATCATAGTACGTCACTTTTGGCATCTTAACATCGTATAATAGAGCTCTGCAGGTCTTGTACTTCATTCTTATATCGCTGGATACTTTGCAGATATGCTCCAACACGTGGAAAGTCAAACACCGAAGCTTTATATAATTTTGTGTTTCTTCGGTAGGGTTGACTCCGGGTTTCTTAAGTATATTTGACTTGGGGTCTTTTCAGTAGAGTCGGCTTCGTCTTTCTTCTGTAGGATGACTGCATATTTCTTGATATCTTTGGACTTGAGTCTTGATGAACACTTAATTGGCGTTCTTGATGATTCTTCTTTTCTTCTACTGATCTTGACTTCTCCGTCTTGATTATCACCGGTATTGATCTTCAATCTTGATCTTTGACTTTGTCATCAAACTTCAATCTTGATGTACTTTGTGCTTTAGTATCAATGTGCTCCAATCTTGATAACTTGCATCCTTGATAGGTGCTTCTCATCAATAACTGCTGATCTGAAACTCTATCGGTACAACTAGTTTCATGTTGCTCTTGAACTCCTTGATATTAAACATCCATGCGATGATTCTTATGCTGAAACCAGTAAATATAAAAAGCTCACTACCTAACATGTGAGCAATATTATATTACGTCGGCGGGTAAACATCAAAGGGTTTAGAAATCTAATCAAAACATTCAATAATGACAGAACTTTCCTAATAATGTATATAAAAAATGATCAAATAGAAATCATCATAATTGTAATAACCAAAAAACATTATGATATGCATAAAAAAGCATATGAAATAAATAAAATATAGTTTTATACATGAAAAGGCATAGTATTGAGAAAACATTATCTTATGTGTAAGAAAGTGTATTTCATTTGAAAAATCAATCTGTATCATTCACTAATCAAGATTTATGGACGAAATTGGTTTGTATTTACTAGAATAAGGATGATTTCTAGTTTTTAATTTTTTTCAATATCAATCACTATCATTTTAAAATTTCTTATCATTATTCAATTCTATTTATTTGTTAATGTAAATTTTTTGAATTGCGTGCCACACCCCGACTTTATGCTAGTATAATTAAAAGAAGACCAGTGTTCACAATGCTTCCCCAACTAATCACTCAATTTAGATAAGCAACATGTTAATAGCCAATTGAGATTTAAAAGTATTTATATATATCAATTTTACATTTTTACCCTAAACTTATCTACTTATTTACAAAAAAATCACCTATGGCCCACATTTTTACACCCACTATACATTAATATATTCATTTATTATCCTCATGACACACCTTTTATACCCACTTATTTTACACTCATTGCAATTTATTAAAACCCGTTCCACCAAAATCAAAGAACGATTTTGGTGGACGGAGGTAGTATATAAATGCTAGTTTTATATGTACGTATATCGCCATAACACAATGCCCATTTCTTTTCCACCTCTTAATTTTCACCCTGCATTATAGCTCCGGCTAAGCTATCCCTAGAAAGTTGTGAAAAGAGCAATCAAAATTCTCCCTGCTCATGGTACCCGAAATTTGGATTGAGAAAAAAAATTAGACCTAAAAAGCCCGTTCACTTGGCTTGGGGCCAAATAAGCCCGACAAATATTGTTAATAATTTTTTTTATTTCATTCTAATAAATGAAATAACTTGTATTATGATGTATTGGTCTCAATGTTAGCATAATAGACTAGACGTTTATGGTACAGGAAGAGTTGGAGTAGGGTAGAAAGTATACAACCTATTATTTTTCGGACATGCCGACTGGCCCACTTTTGTTCAGGTGGTCCATTGAGCCGGGCCGACCCCCTACTTGCCAGATTTTGTCATATCCCTTAAGTCTTCGTCAAGTTTTCGTATATAGGGGTGAGCAAAGTCAAACTAAACCCGAAAAATCGAATCGAACCAAAATTAACGGTTTGGTTCGGTTTGTACAGTAAAACGGTTCGGTTCGGTTTAATATTTTAAAACGAAATTAATTGATTCGGTTTCGGTTTGGGAAAAATCATTTCAAATCGAACCACCAAATATTTTTTATATTATATATATATATATATATATATATATATATATATAGGGTTGGATCAAATGAGAACACATCTTTTTTGCGAACTCTGCGAACCATGCATAAGGCGTTGAAGATGATGCACAAGGCGGTATAAAGTTGTGCATAACGAAAACTTTCTAAAATTATTTTGTTGGATAACAATTTTAGAATGTTTTCGTTATGCTGTAACTTTAAATTTATTCATCAAATTTATCGTTTGTGCATAGTTCTCAAGTTCTCAAAAGATGAGTTCTCCTGAGATCCAACCCCTATATATATATATATATATATATATTATATGTTATTTATAGTATTAATATTTAAGTTGGTTAATACTCTATATATATTATATTATAAATATTAATTATAATTTAAATTCGGTTATATACAAACCGAACTGAACCGAATATTTCGATTCGATTTCGGTTCGATTTGGATTTAAAAAAAAATCGATTTTCGATTTTTTCGGGTTCGGTTCGATTTTGAACCGAGCCGTCCGAATGCTCGCCCCTATTTGTAAATATGATATAACTCAAGTCCACGTCAAACATGAAGCCAGTAATACAAGGGGTAACGCGCGAAAATACCGCCTTTAGGATTGTAACGCGCGAAAACTAGACTGCGTGCAATTCGAGTGGCGGAAATACTATTCGTTTTATGATTTGGTAGTTTTATGATTTGGTAGTTTGTGATGTGACGTTAATATAGATAGTGGAACATAATATTTGATCATGTAACAAAATAACCCGTTTCTTAGTTGTAAGGACTTCTTGTAACAAATGAAAATCCGTAGGTGACTTAAAACATTTTCTATTTTGTTAGTGAAAAAGAAGGAATAATACAATATTTCAGGCTCAATGAATGTGTATTGTGTCTATTTAATGCCGGTCGGTATCGAAATTGGCTAAATTAGCTTATTTTCTAAAGTTGGACTATAAAATAATTATACAGACTAAGATCAGGTCATAAATAAATATTAACCCTGATCTTTAGTTATATATTTTTAAAATAGTTAATTTTTGAATTTAACACCACATCACCAAATTTGTATTTACAACTTATTTTTTAAACATACCCCAGGATCTTGCAGTTTTATTTTTGTTGGTAATGGTAACATTCCCAAAATTACATGAGATATAATGTCTAAGTATCCACTCCACGTCTTCATCAAAATATCGAGTCAAATAAGTCGAGGAACAGTAAACACTAAAAACTGATCATGGGAAGGTTATGCTTTTGTGCGCAAACAAATTAATTATTAAACACAGAGAACGTTTGTCGTTATCTTTGTTCTTAGAGATCAACTTGCAACAAAATCCAAGAATAAAAATGGTGGATGAGTTTGTTTAGCATCGAAAAACAATACTTGCATGTGCAGATGTCAGCTAACCTCTTCCAGACAAAATATAGGCCAATGTCACATTACGTTAACCTGGCATGTTCTTCACAATTTAAAATAGATAAATAGAAGAAAATTGACTGGAAGCTGGCAAGTGGGACATGTATGTATACTTTTGTTTATTATATTACTAGTTGCTTTAAATTTTTATGAATTAGAATAGAATATTCAATTAATCAACATGCAGTTGTCCTAATTTTCAATTTTAATGATTCTGAAGCATTGAAAGAGTTTCATATCTAGAGCTGTAATGCCCCAACCGAATAAAACTGGTTTATGAATAATTAAATCCTTAATTAGGGTTTATAATTAAAAGATTAAAAGATCGGAGATTAATCTCGAGTAATAGATAATGCAACCTTCTCTGTAATTCAAAACCGAATAGAAAGTTAGCTTTTAAGTTTTTGGATTGATAGGTCCCATTGGATACGATCTGGTGTGGGGGATACACCAGAAAGGCAAATTTAAAATTTTTTTTCTTCTTCAAGACTAACTGGCTACGGGTAGTAGCTGTCGAGTAACTGTAGTCCAGTACCAATACCTATAAGTGTAAGAAATAAGAACATATCCACATATTTAGCTCATATCAACGGTCTACATAGAAGTGAATTTAGTTAATGATTTCATATTTTATTTTATTAAATAATTTGAATGAGGGTAAATTTGGTATAAATATAAATTATTTTCTCAGTCACAACAGACGTAAATCTCGTCACTTCTCGATAATCTCGCCACTTACCAAAAAGTTATAAGGGATTTTATACCCGTTCAATATAATGTTACACAAACTAACTATTGTATAACTCATATTTAAAATATGCGGCACACATTACACAAAACGCAACACAATTTATTATTGCACTATCTACATTTCTATAGCACATATATAATACAAACAATGCACATATGTGGCACATTACACATAAATTGTTGTACAACAAATACTACAAATTTATTATCGCGTGCAACAAAAAAATAATCTATCTAAAATAAAGGTTACAATATAGATTACAATAAATCCTAAAATCAACCAATCACATTCGTTCCTTTTATCGTTTGAATTCTTTCGTTTGAATCATAATCGTCACTTTTGGCATCTTAACATCGTATAATAGAGCTCTGCGGTCTTGTACTTAGTTCTTATATCATTTGGATACTTTGCGGATATGCTCCAACACGTGGAAAGTCAAACACGAAGCTTTATATAATTTTGTGTTTCTTGGTGGGGTTGACTCGGGTTTCTTAAGTATATTTGACTTGGGGTCTTTTCGGTGTCGGCGTCTTTCTTACGTGGGATATTGCATATTTCTTGATATCTTGGACTTGAGTCTTGGTGAACACTTGGTTTGGCGTTCTTGATGATTCTTCTTTTCTTCTACTGATCTTGACTTCTCCGTCTTCAGTATCACTGAGTATTCAATCTTCAATCTTCAGTCTTTGACTTTGTCATCAAACTTCAATCTTCAGTAGCACTGTGCTTTAGTATCAATGTGCTCCAATCTTGATAACTGCGCATCCTTGATGGTCTTCTCATCGATAACTTTCTTTGCTTGAAACTCTATCGGTACAACTAGTTTCAGTATTGCTCTTGAACTCCTTCAGTATTAAACATCCATACTGATGATTCTTATGCTGAAACCAGTAAATATAAAAAGCTCACTACCTAACATGTGAGCAATATTATATTACGTCAACAGGGTAAACATCAAAGGGTTTAGAAATCTAATCAAAACATTCAATAATGACAGAACTTTCCTAATAATGTATATAAAAAATGATCAAATAGAAATCATCATAATTGTAATAACCAAAAAACATTATGATATGCATAAAAAAGCATATGAAATAAATAAAATATAGTTTTATACATGAAAAGGCATAGTATTGAGAAAACATTATCTTATGTGTAAGAAAGCGTATTTCATTTGAAAAATCAATCTGTATCATTCATTAATCAAGATTTATGGACGAAATTGGTTTGTATTTACTAGAATAAGGATGATTTCTAGTTTTTAATTTTTTTCAATATCAATCACTATCATTTTAAAATTTCTTATCATTATTCAATTCTATTTATTTGTTAATGTAAATTTTTTGAATTGCGTGCCACACACCGACTTTATGCTAGTATAATTAAAAGAAGACCAGTGTTCACAATGCTTCCCCAACTAATCACTCAATTTAGATAAGCAACATGTTAATAGCCAATTGAGATTTAAAAGTATTTATATATATGATTTTGTTATCTTAAACTGATAGTTAGCTAGAACTTTACTAAAAACTAAGAAAAGAATCAACCCAAGCTGGCAGGCTGCATCCTCTATTTAATCTTTGCACGTGAACGTGATACATCTGTTATTGTATATAAAAGATCGTCACATATCAAATAAATTTGAAAAGCTATAAAATTTTACTCATTAAATTTTTATTTTATTTTTTATGCATGCAAAACATCTTACCATAAGCGAAACTTAGGGGTATTGAAATATTTGATAAGTGGGGATCATTCGTAAATTTCATAAAAGATGTATAATAATACAATAGAACTTTGCTTAAACTGCGATAACAAATGCTATTCGTTCAGAGTATACGTCAAGATCATGCATGTAGGGAATTAGAAAACGGAGAAAGAAAACAAAACATGACTTTGATGGTGTACTATTTACCAGACAGGAAAAAAGATTTATTTTGATACACTCGTCTGGTTTTTATAATTGCATTTTGGAAATACTCAAGGAAACTTATTGACGAGACTATTTCTTGTGGCCCATATATTTATGGTTTTTACAAAGAATTATTTCATTCTCTCCTACTGTATAATTTAAATAGATAAATAGAAGAAAATTGACTGGAAGATGGAAAGTAGGATGATAGGATATGGGGTCTAACCGCTCAAGCCCAATAGCGAGCAAGCGATCTGGGCTGGCCCTAGCAACTTCTGCTTACTGTGATTCATTGGCCGGCAACATCTAAGCCCTATTCAAGATCAAATCTAAAAAGATATTGAAGGAGATCTCGAGGATCGAGCCTATCGTGAAATCGGATCACACAAAGCGAGGGATCCATGGTAATCTTGAGGATCCACAACATGTATAAATAGAGGTTAGATTGAAGATAGAAGGGTTAGCAACTATCGAATACTAGAGTTTTTAAATACATTCATTGTAATCGAACATAGTGAAAGTATTGAGGAATCATACCCGTGGGCGTAGATCTTTATCTTGATCGAACCGTAAAAAACCTCTTGTGTTCTTTATCGTTTCAAAACTCACACACAAGACTTATCATTGGCGTAGTCTGTGGGAAACTTGAACAAAATCTTCGTTTTCTCATAAAATCAATGGCAGGACTCGTGCAAATATTAGCGCCGCCGTGGTCTTTGATAGCAGACGGATGAAGACCCAAACCCGGTATTCTGCAGTGGGGAAAAAAAATCGCCGATGCCAACAACACGCCTCGGGGTTACATAGAGGACCTACCTATACACCTCCGGGACCGTCGCCTACCGAAGAGGAAGAAGCCGACCTCAGCCGGTGAACAAGCAACTCACCAATCTCATGAGGTCCTCGGCGGAGCCGTGTCGAATTCCTTAATGCCCGTATGGGCGATTTCAAACCTTTACGAGACAAAGGGGCGAATGGGCGGGAACCTCGAGAACCGTAAATAGAGCATGGTTTAGCGATCACAGACGCCGGAGTCGCTCACCTCTCCAATAGCCGGGGCGTTCACCTCGGCGAAATAGCCAGGGCGTTCACCTCGGCGAGATAGCCGGGGCGTTCACCTCGGCGAAATAGCCAGGATGTTCACCTCGGCGAGATAGCGGGGCGATCACCGGCAAGCAGCCCGTAACCATTCGCCCCAGTGTCACCGCGAAGTCGATCACCTCGGCACAATGCGCGAAGTCGTTCGCTGAACACGTCCGTGTGGTGAGCGGGATGAAGAGAGGAAGGCGGAGTTGATCCCTCGTCGGAGGGCGATGAGCGTCGCTATCGGTCTCCCACTCCTCACAGGAGGATGGCGGCGAACTCACGGGATTCGACCGACATGGACGGATCATCTCTCCTTTTCTAGAAATCTGGATACACCCCGCCGCGGCGATATCGAGCACCCAACATCGCCGCTATGACGGTGCGGGAGATCCCCGATTTCCTTTTGCACTACACTACTAACATGGCAAATCGGGGATGGAAGATTTTCACATGTGCAAAATCTTCCCGAGGTGCTTGGTCTCCAACGCCCGACGTTGGTTCGCCTCACTTCGCCAAAACGAAGATACATAGCCCGAGATCTCATGGATCGAATTCAAGTGGCGCTTCTATCAAAGATGCCACCTCGGCCTTCATCCGACCTACTCACCATCCACGAGGACGAGACTAGACAATGTCAAACTTCCTCTCAAGGTTCATCAAAGAATCCCTCAAGATCGATGAGAGCAACGACCTCTACATCATCAATGCATTAAAAATGGGATCCGACTGGCGCAATAAACAAAGAAATCACCGAGGGAGAAACCGAAGGCGCATGGGTAGCCTTTGGACCTTGGTGGATAACTATGTTAAAGGGATGAGTCGGATCGTAAAAGAGAGAGACATGGGACGGCGGAAAATCGAGAAGAAGAAGCCGGATGATCGGGAAGAGGCACCGATCGCGAAGTGCCTTGACGAGAATCAAAAAGGCCCGATGGAGTCTAGGCGGGACCTCGGCCAAATCCACAGCAATAACATGCATAATCTGCTCAAGTCGAGGCGGAGATATTCGAACTCCACACCGGTGTTCCCGAAACCACCTCCCATAAAGAAGGATCGAAAAGGTCGAAGGACAAGTATTGTGACTACCACCAGGGTATGGTCACAATACCGGCGATCTAAATCTGAGCTCGGAGATAGGCGAGCTCGTTAAAAGGGTGCTTAAGAAATATCTCGACCGCACCACAACCCCAGGTCGGGAAGCAAGAAGCGCGAAAGGAAAGAGCGGTAGTGGCAACAATTGTGGACAGACCTCAAAGATGGCGCACCGAGCGATGGCGAGGATGACGGCTCGCCCAACGCAATGGAACAAGTCTACGCCATCACGGACTTCACAGGGTGCGGCGAGGTAATCATTGAGAACCGAAGCTCGGAGACCGATCCCGAGGGCGAAAAATAAGCGACTTGGGACGATGAGGCGTCGTGTTTTCCAACAACGACCGGTACCCAGATCATCCCCAAAGATCTATTACCATACAAGTAGTGGTGGGTAATAAAACGTCCACGGGGTCTACATCGACGCCGGTGCCTCTGTCGGCATTGTTTCAATCAAAGTATACTCTTAATTGACTCTAATCGAATGAGGTGTTATAGTAGGAAAGTTAACCTAGTCGTCTCTCGAGGAAAACTTAACGGGGCTATTGTTAGTATCGTGCCTGAAAGCAATTAAAACTAAACATTCTAATACGAGGAGGGTTTGAACATGCGAGAATTGAAATACGGAAAAGATAAGCAAGAATGCTAAGCTAGGGATTGTCAATCCAGCTAAACTATTAAAACAATAAATCTAAACCGGGGTTGTCAATCCCTAGTTGAACTACGAAAGCAATAAATCAAAGCGATAAACAAAAGCGAGGAGCAATCCTATTCTTAGGGTTTGTCGAGCCCTAATCTGAATCTAATTGCAAATAAACCATAATCATCAATCATCCAACAAGAACATGAATTAATTGAAAGCGAAATCATTAAGCAATGTAAATCGTAGGAACATGAAAATCGATAATAATAATTGATAGATCGATAGATTAATCCAACAATGACGATAAACTAAATTATTGATCTATGAAATAAAAGGCGAAATTAAACCGAAATTAAAGCGAGATTGTATCGATAAGTTGCTAAAGAATTCCCAAAATCAAGAAGAACTGTGCCATGCGGAGCCCAAAATAGGCGAGAGCTGCGAGCGAGAGAGAGTCTCCAGCGATGAGAGCCACGGCTGTTCTAATTTAATAAACCCTCGAAAGCCCACGAAATAAGTCGAATTGGGCCCCAAAAATAGAGTCAGCCACGGACGCAACGCAGCCGGACGAGGACTCTCTGAGTGAAAGCCAAGCACCCAGCCGGACTGATGGCGAAGCACGGACGCGGCATGGAGAAACGTCGCGGGCGGGGCGTGGCAGCGTTGTGAACCGCGTTATGAAGAATGGGCGCGGGCGTGAGGTGCGGCCGTGGCGCGTTGTGAACATAGGGCGCGCGCCGTGGCGCGTTGAGAAGAATGGGTGCGGAGGGGCGCTGGGATTGCCAGCGCGGTTGTCTTGAAGCAAACGTGCGTTTGGGCATTGGGCGCCGCCGAGGCGTTCAGCGCCGGACGCGCTCGCGCATCTTGCGTCTTGCGACCGTTGTTTCGCTCCGTTCTCTCTCGTCCGAACTCCGAATTGAGATCCGATTGCGCCTACGGACTCCTATCGAGATGATCTTAAATATAGGATGATTCTTGGTAGATAAATATCATCCGATTTAATGCCATATTTCTGCAAAACATCGAAACAAACCAAATAAGTTCAATTCGACAAATACTAATCAAACCAACGGCATAAATAGGACAAACCACTGAAAATGATATACAAAACAATACCAAGAATACGCAAAAATTCATACTAAACAACTCCCCCACACTTATCCATTTGCTTGTCCTCAAGCAAACTTTATACCAATAAGAATAGGGAAGATAATTCATGCAACTTCACTCTTATTCTAATCACCAAACCTTATTGCTTTTCTCCCACACATGGTGTTTACAATTCAAAGATAATGTGAAATAAATCTAGGACGGAAATTGATTTCCAATTAATAAAAGGTAAACTTCATTGCACCCGACTCTCGGTTAGGGTGAACTAACTAATGTAGTCATCTTTAGCAACAAGTTCCTTTTAAAAGCACGAAGAATGTTTTATGATTTTGGAACAATATTGAAGGTGAACTCTCGATGAACTCGAGTCTCTATCGTGGTTTCCATGTCCATTTTTAATTCACGAGAAAGAGGATGAATCCATCCTCCATTTCAACAATCTCAACAAAACAAATTCATACTTTTTCTTTTTCTTTTCTCTTCCATTTTTTTTGTATTTATATAAGGAGACAAGTATATAGGCGACCACAATGTTAACACTACCCTAACATTAGCGGACAAATCACATCAATTTTCCCTATTCATTTCTATCAATCACAATCTAAATCGATTCACATTACACTCAAATCATATATCACCAAAAGTCTAGGAAATTCAAAATCAATTTGACGAATACCACGAGTTGGTTGCACAAATCAAAATTCTAACTTACTGCATAGACAAAGCTTAAGTCGAACAATCAAAATAAGCACAAGGGTACATCATTAAGCATACAAAATATATATCACGCCCATGAAAACCATCTACTACATTAAATTCGAAGTAATGTCCCAGGTGCTCAAAACATGAATAACACAAATTAGCCAAAGGAGGAGACTTCACGATAATAGATGGGCATGGCGGGGTTGGAATGTGGCGTGCAGCGGTTGGAGTGTCGCTGCTACCACCCGCTTACAACGTTCGATTCCGAGCAAAACTAACACGGGGACAGAGACGGATCAGCGAGAACAACGAAACAAAACAAAAGAAAGAAAGAAAATAAAAATCATGGGTAAACTCCCACGATTACTCGATTAACGTCCCGAGCACGGCGTGTTTATTAGAGCAAAAGTGGTGGTCGATGTGGCGGTCCCCATAATCGGGTGCCACGAGCTCCACGGTGTCCCAGAGGATCGAACCATGTCTTTGCTCGGATAGGGCATAGACATCCCTTTATTAGCGACTTGAAAACTGCTTTCACCACCTCTATAAGTTCAAGTCGACTCCATTTCTCCAACAATTAGAAGTTGGTGAGATGATCACCGACTTCCTCGCTCATCCTCGAGAACACATATTTCATCGGTGGTTCCTTCACTACCATTGTGGAGTGCAGGCATCGAACACTTTCCTTTTCGATCCTCTTTATCACCGAAACCGCATGAACTACTTCGACAGTATTCTCAAAGGATGGCTCATACTCATCGGAGTCTAACTCGGAGACTACCACCTCTTCCTCCTTTTCTTGTAGTGGCAAAATATTTTCAGATGGCTCTTCCACTATATGGTCATCTGCTCGATCACCTTGAAGGACAATGACTGCCTGAGCCTCACAGGGGTGGCTCTGAAGTTCTCTCACTGCAAGTTGCCGTTGATACAAAACCAACTACTCAGCCATCAGTCCCACACATGCCTCTAAATGCTCAAGAGTTGCGTCTCTAGCATCCATCCTTGTTGGTAATCTGAAGAACGATGCACCCATATCCTCCAACGGCGAACTCGATGGTCGATGGTGCTGATCCTCATAGGGTGAGCTTGGAGGCTCCCTATCGCATCTTGTTGCAACAACTCGTTCGACTTCTCGATCATCAATTCCAATTTTACCTCTAAGCGCCTAATTTTGGTGTTGTCGGCATCAAGCGTTGTTGGCGATGCGAATCAATTCTATCTCCATATCGTCCAATGGATACCTGCGAGGTGGTGGTGGGTGCGGTGGTGAAAAATACTCTATGCATGGGTGGTACCACTATTCTTTGTGGAGGTTGTGGTGATGTGGATCACACCATCCATAATCATGTTGAGGTTCCCACCATCCCGAGTCGGTGAGGAGGCGGGCTGCTGTGGATCCCATAATCTGGTCGGGTTGAATCCACATTTCGAGTAGAGTTGGTTATTCCACCCGAACCATATTGTTGCTCATAAATAGGCGGATATCCTCAACATGGTCGAGCAAGGCTCCTTCGTCGTGAGAAGAATTTTCCCAATCTGACGAACTTTTCTCCCCCACTGTTTGACCATATTCGTCTTCTTGGTACCCTGCATTATGAGACACCAACAACAAAACAAGATCACACGCACCGGGAGAAAATAACCAAGCAGAACGGAAAGAAATCTGAAAAACAAAAACACAAACAATACGCCTAAAGTTTTCCCGAACAGCGCCGCAAAATTTGTTTCAATCAAAATTATACTCTTAATTGACTCTAATCGAATGAGGTGTTATAGTAGGAAAGTTAACCTGAGTCGTCTCTCGAGGAAAACTTAATGGGGCTATTGTTCGTATCGCGCCGAAAGCAATTAAACCTAAACATTCTAATACCAACGAGGGTTTGAACATGCAAGAATTGAAATACGGAAAAGATAAACAGCAATCCTAAGCTAGGGGTTGTCAATCCCGAGCTAAACTATTAAAACAATAAATCTAAACCAAGGGTTGTCAATCCCTAGTTGAACTACGAAAGCAATAAATCAAAGCGATAAACAAGCGGGAGCAATCCTATTCTTAGGGTTTGTCGAGCCCTAATCAATCTAATTGCAAATAAACCATAATCATCAATCATCCAACAAGAACATGAATTAATCGGCGAAATCATTAAGCAATGTAAATCGTAGGAACATGAAAATCGATAATAATAATTGATAGATCGATATATTAATCCAACAACCAGCGATAAACTAAATTATTCAATCTAAGAAATAAAAGACATGAATTAAACTGAAATTAAACGAGATTGTATCGATAAGTTGCTTGAAGAATTCCCAAAATCAAGAAGAAGAAGCGTGCAGTGAGCCCCAAAATAAGGCGAGAGAGCCGCGAATCGAGAGAGAGTCTCCGTGATGAGGCTGCGGTGTTCTAATTTAATAAACCTCGAGAAAGCCCACGAAATCGGTCGAATTGGGGCCCAAAATAGAGTCAGCCGGGCACGAAGCAGCCGGACGAGGACTCTCAGAGTGAAAAGCCAGCACCCAGCCGGACGATGACGGCGCTGGGCCGCGCATGGGGAACATCGCGAGGAGCGGCCGTGGCAGCGTTGTGAAGACCGCGCCGTGGCCGCAGCGCGGCCGTGGCGCGAAGAAGAATGGTATTTGGAGGGGTGAGGTGCGGCCGTGGCGCGTTGTGAAGACATAGGAGGCGCGCCGTGGCGCGTTGGAAAAATGGGCGCGGGAGGCGGCGGGGATCGCCAGCGCGGTTGTGCTAAGAAAACATGCGTTTGGGCTGTGGGGCTGCACGCCGAGGCGTTCAGCGCCGGACGTGCTCGCATCTTGTCTGCGTCTGCGACTTCGTTGTTTCGCCGTTCTCTCGTCCGAACTCGAATTGAGATCCGATTAGCCTACGGACTCCTATCGAGATTATATTCAATATAGGATCATTCTTGGTAGATACATATCATCCTATTTAATGCCATATTTCTGCAAAATATCGAAACAAACCAAATAAGTTCAATTAGACAAATACTAATCAAACTAACGGCATAAATAGGACAAACCACTTGAAAATGATATGCAAAACAATACCAAGAATACGCACAAATTCATACTAAACAAGCATCATCTTCCAAAGTTGCTTAGACAAACTCGAGGTCGGAGGATTCACATTCATCAAGCACCATCTAAACTACGGAGCTTCACTTAGGAGCGTCTGACGAAGGCATCATCACCCTTCCGGTCCACATGGGGCGTCTTCGGGTCGATCACCAAAGCCATTCAGTTCTTCCTTGTCAAGGCTCCCTTTCCGTATAACATCATCCTCGGAATAGACTGGCTCTATGCCACCAAGGCCGTCTGCACGGTCTACCACCTCACCGTCAAGATACCCATCCCGGCAGGAGTATTAAGTATCGAAGGTGATCAAGCAGCAGCGAAAGAATGCCTAAGGATTTCAACCCAAGATGGGGCCTTACCTCGTGCCTAAGAATTCTGAGCCCTCGTAGTTGTCACCCGGATGATCCGTGACAACCTCCAATTATATGACGACGATCCCTCCAAGGTTGTCAAGGTCGGCACCTGTGGTCCCACCGACGTTCGACAGCATGTTATGCAACTTCTGAGGGAATACATGGACGTGTTCGCATGGTCACCACTCGACATGACAGGAGTGTCACCCGAGATCATCACTCATCGACTCAACATCGATCCGGCTATCAAACCAATTCGACAAAAGAAGAGGGTGTTTGCGGCAGAGCGTGGCAAGGTGATAAGGGACGAAGTGACCCAACTCCAGGAAGCCAAGATCCTGTTCGAGGTCAAGTACCCAACCTAGATGGCTAATCCCGTCTTAGTTCGAAAGCCAGGAGGGGGGTGGCACATGTGTGTCGACTATACCGATTTGAATAAACACGCCTAAAGGATCAAGTATCCCTCCCGATATTGATAAAGGTGGAGGCATTGGTGGGCCATGAGATCTTCAATTTCTTGGATCTATATAAGGGATACCACCAAGTCTTGATGAGCGGGAAGATGCTCCAAAACGGCATTCATCATCGACTTGGTGTCTTCGCATACCGAAAATGCCTGATTGAAAACGCGAGCTACCTACCAACGAATGGTGGGCCTTAATATTCAAAGACCACATAGGAAAGATCGTCGAGGTCTCGTCGGCGACATCGTGGTCAAAAGAAAAAATAAAACTATCCTCGGTCGGTCAACCTCAAGCTCATCCTCAAAAGTGCGTTAAGTGGTAAAAACGGGAAATTCTTGGGATCTTTGGGTTTCTCAAGAAGGTTTGAAGGCTAATCCCACCAAAGTAAAGGCGATACTTGACATGCAAGTGCGAAAACAATTCGTGAAATCCACAAACTCACGGATGCTTAGCCGCCTCGGTAGGTTCCTATCTTGAAATTTGAGAAACAACTCCTTTTTCAAAATCTTGAGTAGAGCCCCGGACTTCGCCTGGGAGGAAGAGCACCATACCGCCTTTACACAACTAAAGGAGTACCTCGCCGATCTGCCCACACTGTCCGTCCCAAAAGAGAGCGAACTCCTTTCCTTATATCATTGCCTCGGATGAGGCTATCGGTCTTGATGCTTGTGCGAGATGAGCTCGGACGACAACTTCCTATTTACTTCATCAATCGAGCTCTCAAAGGACCGGAGACTAGATATTCCGACTTGAAAAAATAGCGTTGGCTTTGGTGAACGCATGCGGCGTCTCCGCCTTATTTTCAAGCCCATTCCATCCGGTGCTAACCGACTTACCCACGAGACAAGTCTTGTCGAAACACGAATCGTCGGGGACGTATCACTAAGTGGCACCTTGGGCTCGGCAAGCATGACATCATATACTCCCCGACCGGCCATAAAGGCAAGCTCGGTTGATTTCCTAGTAGAAGCCAAGTTTACCGAGGTCGATCCTACTAGCGAGTCACTCCGACCCTAACAACGGAGGAACCGCCCTCGACCTACCTCACGGTCGTTGGCAAATGTACGTGGGCGGAGCCTCATGCAAAATAGGTAGCGGGGCAGGCATCTTGCTTCTCGATCCGGAAAAGCAAGAGGTAACCTATGCACTTCGGTTCTCCTTCCCAACCACAAACAACGAGGTGGAGTATGAAGCACTAATCTCAGGACTTCGTCTCGCAAAAGAATTGAAAGTGGAAAAAATCCAGATCTTTGGAGATTCCCAGGTGGTGGTAAACTAGGTCTTAGGAAAATACGAGGCCAAAGAGGATAGGATGAAGCAATACCTTGAGAAAGCTAAAGAGATCTTGACACAGCCGGGTGTATTTCACAATTCATCGAATCCCACGAGTGGAGAATAGCCGAGCTGACGTCCTCAGATAATTAGCCTCGTCATCAACAAATCCACCAAGTGGCGAAAGTTGATCCGAGTATCGAGGGCCCACATCGGTATCATCACGGAGACCGAACCGAACCTGGATGACTCCTATAAGGCATACTTGGAAGAAGGCGTGCTACTGCGGGATCGGCTAGAAGCGAAAAATGATGGTCAAGTCCCAAAATACCTTATTCATGAAGGAAATCTCTATCGAAAATCCTACCTACAACCCTCACGAGATGCCTTGGGCGGAAGAGGCAGACTATGTACTTAAAGAAATTCACATGGGATCTTGTGGAAGCCACATCGGGTCACGAGCTCTCAAAGAGCGTTGAGGTCAGGATATTATTGGCCCACCCTAATCCTAGATTCCGCCGAGCTCGTCAAAAAGTGTACGAAGTGCCAACTTCACGCCACAGTCAAAAGGCTACCTCAAACCGACCTCAGTAGCCTACAAAGTCCATGGCCTTTTATGCAGTGGGGAATCGACATCGTTGGTCCCTTCGACCGAGCACTGGGACAGCTTCGGTATTTGGTTGTAGCCATGACTACTTCACAAAATGGGTCGAAGCTAAGCCTCTTTCAAAACTTAACAGGCAAAAGGATTCAGAACTTTGTTTGGAAAAGTATAGTTTGCCGCTTCGGCATACCACATGTCTTGATCTCAGAAATGGCACCCAGTTCATCGACAAAAATTTTGAAGAATGGTGCGAAGAGCTCCAGATTAAACAACAGTTCACCTCGGTCGCACATCCACAGGCGAACGGTCAGACCGAAGTGACAAATCGTACGATCGTATAAGGATTGAAAAAGAGGCTAGATCGAGCTAAAGGGATTGGGTTGAAAATCTCCTCAAGTCCTATGGTCTTCTGAGCGACACCTCGGACTTCCGGTGAAACACCCTTCACCTGGTCTATGGTGCAGAACATCGTTATACTAGCCGAAATCGGTGCCCAGGGCCAAGAACTCTTAACTTTGCCGAGCATGGCAACGGGAGAACCTACGAACCAATCTCGATGCTCTAGAGGAAAAACGTGAACTCGCTTTCATCAATGAAGCCAATTAAAAATGCCAAGTAGCAAAGTACTACAATAGGAGGGTGAAAGCCTCCACACTCCACGTGGGCGACCTCGTCCTACGAAACAATGAAGCTAGTAAAGTCGAGCACCTTAATAAATTGGACCCAACATGGGAAGGCCCATACCGCATCCACGAGGACCTCGGCAAATGGGCCTATAAGCTTACTTACCTATCCGGTGCACTTATCCCCCCGAACCTGGCATATTACTCACCTGATAAGGTATTTTACATAGTTTTTATTTCACGTCGGCATTATGTTAGCCCTCTTTCTATTTTTCCAAGGCACGATGTCATTTACTTATCGATAAAACATCTGCTTTTTATATTATGGGTGGATTACTTAGCCCATCTTATACCTATGTGAAAACCGTTCTCTTCCGGATGAAACACAACTTACCTTCAAAGGGACGCCTCATGCGAGATGACAAACCTACAAAGTAGGGAACTAAACTAAGCGTGCGCTGAGGACCACCCCTATCGATATTTCTCGACAAACAAGGCAAGACATACAGATTACTCATTAATTTGAACATCTACGTGCAAACAACGTCCAAATCGGATCTCGTACAATTTATACCTCTTTATTGGGAAGATATACACTTGCACAAAGTCTAAATACATTTATGACTATCAAAGTCTAAATAAATTTATGACTAAAACCAAGTTCTAAGCTATATACAATTTACTCGGGTTTCAAGGCAAAGACCGCCAAGACTCGCTAAAGCTACACCATTTGAAACAAAATCTAGGGTCGACGGTGAATACCCTGAATGAACTCGCCTTCCTTCCACCCGACGAGATCGGCGTTGTCACGACCTCTCCCGAGCTCTTTGAGTGGCGCAGAGGTGCTCGACTGAGGTGGATATCCTTTGGGCGAGTCGAACTCACATCTCTTGACCTCGCCATCCCGCCAGGCTACGACCTCGCCCCGACCTTGCATCCTTCCTCGTCGAGCTTGAGCAATGGGGACCGACCACGATATGGCGTTCTGTAACATCCTAACCCATCATTCGGACCACCTCGGCGTGGTCAGTAGCCGCCACCCACTTCTACTTCTTCAATCCTCACGTCGGTGGAGCTTGATCGCGTGGCTCGGGCGTGCGCCGCTATAATCGACCTCATAAAGCGGAGGCATTTGACCCGCTCTTGAGGCGCCTTTAAACCTCTTGCTATTGGGTCCTCCTCCTCCTCAGTACCATACCCTCGGCTAGCAACAGGTTGAGCTCGGTCGTCGACCTCGGATATGGTAATACCACCGGTCGGCGGATCACCGCCTCGTACTCGGCATGTTCTTGAGATCCGCGCCTTCTCTTGGGCGAGTTAGTGCTGCTCTTCGCATTGTATCTAACTTGCTTGAAGGCCATCGGCGAAACATCCACCTACGGACCTCGAGATCGATAATCTTGAGCTTTAAGGCTTCATTATGCACTCAAGGCGGCGCCACCCGTTTTGACACTGAAGGCGCTTTTCGGTCCGGTTTGGCGACAACGTACTCTTGACCCCAAGAACTCCACTATCCATACTATGCAAGGTTTGAGTCATTTCGGCGAGCGGCTTCTCCGAACATTACCTCTTCGTCCTTCTCGTGAGGGCACCCCGACCTCTTTCAATTTGGTCGGAAGATCGTGATCTAGCCCAATGTATCGAGAGGACGATTGCTAAAGCACGAACGAAACAGACGATCTGACACATTCATTTCAACCAAAAGATGTATTTATCATTTATAAATGGAAGTTTGTACAAAGCTCGGGATCCTAATGATCCCGGCAAATCAAACCTATTACAACAGGTCAACTGACCTGAGCCTCTTGGCGGGGCTCACCAGAACCTTCCTGCAGGCTCTGCTCGGAACCGCCAGCCTGCCCTTCAGAAGGAAGCCTCGAGCTCGGCCCAGTATCGCCAGCTTCAGTCCGCACTTCGGCAAGGAGTTTCTGAAGATCAGCATCTTCATCCTCCTTGCATTGGGAGACGACCTCGGCCGTCAGCAGAGAAGTGGAGGCCGCCAAGGTCTCCAGCAGAGGGAAGGACCTCGCCTCGGCAATTACTGCGGCGTAGTCCCTGCTTGCTCCTCAGTCGACCTCAACTCAACCATGCGACGACCTTGTCGAAGGCAGGCATCTCGGCCGCCAACTCCTCCAGATGGTGGACACCACGTGTCACTCGGCAAGGTAGCCAAGTCCGAGATGAGGCGGAGAAGGTCTTCGATTGAATAAGCTCTTGGTAAAGGCCCTCAACATTGGCCTTGCCCGCCAAATAGGCATCCTTCTGTCGGCGAACTTCTTCCGCCTCGTTCACCGCCGCCCACGCCCACCGCCGTCTTCCCCGTGCCTTCCTTACATCAGCCCGCCCGCCTCCAAAGCTCGAATCTTCTCGCCGGGCGGCCTTGCAGCCCTCGCGTTCAACCAACGGCCTCCCTCTCCACCGTGTCATATCGAGAGACGCCCTCGATAATGAGTCCGGCTATCCGGTGCAGATCCCCCGCTGCCGCAGTCGCATCCTGAAAATCATACCGTTAAAAACACATCACAGAAGGAGATAACTACGGATACGAAATAAATCTGTACCTACGGAAAAGATATAGGGGAGCTTGGGATCGGCACCTCGTA
This sequence comes from Salvia rosmarinus, assembly GCA_036937905.1. Taxonomy (NCBI): domain Eukaryota; kingdom Viridiplantae; phylum Streptophyta; class Magnoliopsida; order Lamiales; family Lamiaceae; genus Salvia; species Salvia rosmarinus. The sequence goes on from JAODLM010000142.1 coordinate 54,989, forward strand.
AGTGATCCGAGTGCGGGTATCTCCCGTCGATGTCGGACCTGACCTCGGCTGAGGTGCCGTGATCCTCGTCAACAACTCACTGAGCTTGGCCACCACTTGGGACCCCTTGCTCTGTTCGGCCAACCTCACCTTCTTCGCCGGCGTGCATGGCTCGGCGGCGCCTCGGAGGCAGCGAAGCCGACACCTTCGCCTTCTTACGTGCCTCGAGCTTCACTACACAATAAGAAGAGGAGTTGATTAGCACAAAGACATCATCAGAAATATAAGGAAAAAAAAAAAGGGAGGCCCTCACCCCGATCTGCCCCAGATCCCGAAGCTCCCGATCTATAAGGGCTCAGCGCGACATCAACCAGATCATCCTCAGTGTAGCTACAGGAGATTTCACCCAAGGTGTTCAGTTGATCCACTATAGCACCCAGGGCTTTGCACTTCACATCCCTCATCTTACCTATGCCACACTCATACCTTGGTTATCCCTCGGCCCGCAAAAAGAAGAACTTCGTTTGCAATGGGAAACCTTTGAGGCGATCACTTTAAGCGCTTGTCGGGTGACAAGTAGTACACACCCCTATACTCTTGTCTGAAAAAAATGCATCAAAATTTCAAAAGAAAGCTCGCCGAGGCCATGGCAGTAAGCCCTAACCTTACCACCGACCTAATGGAGTTCGAGGTTAAGCGGCGAATGGAATTTGGTAATATTCTTGAATGCTCAAAAATAGGAGCGAGGGAAACCTAAGACCGGCTTTCAAAGCATCACTATATCTGATCATAAATCCTTGGGAGAGGCCATCATCCCCTATCCCCAGATTCCAACACTCACGAATATGGAATTCGGCTATCGTGCACATATCCGCGGTGGTCAAAGACGAAAAACGTCCACGATCTTATACCTATCCCAAAGGGGTATCACGGAACCACAGCTCTCATGCTCCTAGACCTGCCCGACGTGGTATAACAAGTATAATCCCGAATCTCCACCTCACTATCAACGGAAGATGATCGGGAAGGTTCAGAAATCTCTAGGAGAAGGCGAGAAGAAGATCGGGAAGATTGAAATCTCTAGGAGAAGCGCGAGAAGAAGATGAGGAAGACATACTTACTTTTTCAAAGTGGGATTTTCTTCGACTTGACGGCGTTATGAAAGAAGACTAAAGGCACCACCAATTTGAAAATTTCTCTCTGGAGCTAAAATGGATGAAGATGAAGGAAATGAACAGTTTCCTTTCTCGACCTATTTAAAGTAAAATAGCGCCAAAACCGCCTATTCAACATCCCACGTGGTTACCCATGACTTGGCGTGAGGTAGACGCGTGATCGGCGTCGACTAGCAACCGCACGCGTGGCGTAATATCCTAATATCCTAAAACGGATGTACCGGACTAATCGTGCAATCATCACTCTAGCTCCAGCTCGGTCAACCACATCGGCATCCTCTTAATTAATGACAGGGCGGCCGGTTCGGATCGATCAACCACCTCGGCATCCTCTTAATTAATGAGAGGATGGCGGATTCGAATCGACCAACCACCTCGGCATCCTCTTAATTAATGAGAGGGCGGCCGGTTCAAGTCGGTTCGGACCTCGGCCGTCGTCCAAGTAAGTTCGGACCTCGGCAAATCGTCGAACTCGATTTGAAGCTCGGCAAATCATCGATCCAGTTCGGACGAGATAATAAGATTCCACCTCGTCATCCAAAAGGTAAGAAAATCACGACAATGACATCGGCCGAGCAACAACCAACCTCGGCAAAATACATCCTTCACCTCACCTCGGCGTAGTTGTCACTTTCGACTAATTGGGGGTCTATGATAGGATATTGGGCCTAACCGCTCAAGCCCAATAGCAGGCCCAATGACCGGCCAAGCCTAGCAACCGCCTACAGTTCGCCCAAAGCCCAACATCTAAACCCTATTCAAGATCAAATCTAAAAAGATATTGAAGGAGAAACTCGAGGATCGAGCCTATCATCGAGATCGGATCACACAAGCGAGGATCCATGGTAATCTTGAGGGATCCACAACATGTATAAATAGAGGTTAGCTTGAAGGTAGAAGGGTTAGCAACTATCGAATACTAGAGTTTTTAAATACATTCATTGTAATCGAACATAGTGAAAGTATTGAGGAATCATACCTCTGTGGACGTAGATCTTTATCTTGATCGAACCACGTAAAAACCTCTTGTGTTCTTTATCGTTTTTCGCAAACTCACACACAAGACTTATCATAGGACATGTATGTATACTTTTGTTTATTATATTGCTAGTTTCTTTAAATTTTTATGAATTCAGAATAGAATTTTCATATTAATCAACATGCAGTTGTCCTAATTTTCAATTTTAATGATTCCGAAGCATTGAAAGAGTTTCATATCTAGAGTCTGTAATGCCCCAACCGAATTAAATCGTTTTATGAATAATTAAATACTTAATTAGGGTTTCTACATCAGTAATTAAAAGATTAAGAGATCGGGGATTAATCTCGAGTAATAGATAATGCGTCATTCTCTGTAATTCGAAACCGAATAGAAAGTTAGCTTTTAAGTTTTTGGATTGATAGGTCCCATAGATATGATCTAGTGGGGGGGATACACCTATAAGGCAAATTTAAAACTTTTTTTTTTCTTCAAGACTAACTGGCTACGGGTAGTAGCGGTCGAGTAATTGTAGTCCAGTACTAATGACAGTAGTGTTGATCAGTTCAGATAAGGGATGTCTTGAGTTGAGTGATAACAGTTAGCCAAACCTATTGATTGCTAAGATAGTCTGTCAGTTGGACTGATAATTGATGTGTTGCGAATATAGTGGTTCTTGGTTTCCCTTAGAAAACTGCTTTTATAAAACTTGTGTTAGATAGAGCTTAGTCGCCATTTATCTCTTTCGATGTCAGTAATCTTGATAAAATTTTCAAATAAGTGATGTGTTGATGTGTGGTTGTAATGACAGTTCAATAACATGTAGTGTAAAAGCAGTACTAAAGGTAAAGAACACGTTGGTTTTACGTGGTGGGAGAGATAAACTCTTCGTCCACGGATGATTGCTCGATCCGTCCACTACTCGTAGGTGGGTCTTGTTTATGGGGAACAAGAATAAATCCTAGATACTGAGATCACCTTATAGTATCCCGTCAAACTATGCGTTACTTCCTACGCTTACTGGTGCTAGAAAACCCTGACTACTCTCTGCGAGCATTCGATCAACTTTCTAGCTTATGGGTGCTAGAAAACAAAGATTTCCGCAACTAACACTTCATTTCTTAATTGCCCTAACTCCTAGTTAACTTGAGGATTTTGTAGAGGTTTTTCCAACTAAATCTGAGTTGACACAAACGTCAAAATTAGTGAATCTATGCTTGACATATTACAATGAATATCCTAAATATAAGAAAGTAAATATTGAAACCTTGAGCTAATTTATATATGTGATCTCTGAAGGTTTACTGATAACACTGTTAACTTCCTTCTTCAAAATCGTTGCTTGAATGAACTTCGGCTTTGAGCTTTGATCACGTTGGAAGGACTACAATTCAAATTCTTCCATTTTGTCGTTTGAAAATATTCTCGTTGAATCCTTGTATATCACTGTCAGAAGTCTGCATCATCGTACACTGTAGCTCTGTAACTCTGAAAATATAGAATGTCGGTGTCGATTGCCGCCGTCGCTACGACACGTGCCGAGTGAAACACTCAAGGAAAAAGAAACTATGTGTTTCTTCAATCGATGAGACTCCATATTTTACCAGCTTTGACTTTAGGTTGGGCTAGTCTAGACTTCTCTTTTTTTTTATCAGTAGTCTAGACTTTTATCTTTTATCAGCTTTGAACTAATGAGTCAGCATGCAGTAACAACTTTGACATAGATAGTCAGCTTTTGATCTTTGATCAACCAGCTTTGACTACTAAGCGAGCTGACTTTATTCTTGGTACCTAATTGACTTCCTCGGTCGGTCGATCGACTTGCCTTGACTTCATCTTGTCGTGATGTTGAGTTTTTCATCTTGATCTGCAGTCTTCATTCTTCCGACTTTAGTCTTCGACTACACTCATGCATCAGTTTTCCATCAGTCTCGCTATCCATCAGTCTTCAGACATCACTTCGCTGCTTTCGGTCTTGAGCTTGACACATGATCCTTGATCGACTTCTATTTCAGTTTGCGTTGGTACTGATACTTATCAGTAAAGCTTGATCTTTTACTGCTTTGAACTCCACCAGTCTTGAGCCTATCCTAGCTGGTAGTTCTATTTAAACCTGAAACATAAACTTACAACTCGAAAATAAGTTAGCAGTATCTGTTACTTCAGCAAGAAAGTCATCAGAGATTTTGGGATCAAATCAAAACACATAGTTAAGATTTAAACATTCCCGATACTTAAGAATTTTCTCAATAATTTCCCCATTTTTTATTATTCCAAAACCTTAAAAAAATATACTGAAAACAAACAAGAAAAATAGATAACCAGGTTCGTGGTGGACTTGATTCCCCTTCTTGTGATCATCATTCTCTGAAAAACAGGGTTCGTTCAACATAAAAGGTTTAAAGCAAGTATAGAGTGCGGACAAAGAGTCATTGTCATCAGGATGAACTGGGTCAGTTTTATAGATGATAGGTTGGTGAGATTACAAGTGATACATCAGTTTTAAGGCAAAATCAGCAACAAGACCTATACAATTCTATTACAGCTTATGACCAGTTCATCTCTTTCTCTGTTATGATCTCTCCTCGTCGGGAAGCTGTCTATACATCGCATAGATCCAGTTGACTATATCTTTAAACTTTTCTGGCTGTTGTGCTGGATCAGCCTTCATCAATTCCGCAGCCATAGAGGTTTCATATTCTATTTTAGCACAGTCAACCGTGTTATCCTTCATTGGTGGTAGCACAGGCTTCTTTGGGATAGGAGTGATCACAAAAATATCTCTACCTGCACAATTGATCAGCTTCTTCACAAGATCTTGATCCTTGTACTCTCAGAAAGGCTTCGAACCCATCAGCTGCTACTTCTGGGCTATCAAGTATACCGAGGACGTAGTAAAACCACATTACAAACTCATCCTTAGTTGCTCCTATTTGTTGTTCAGTCCAGCCGGTAACCATCTGTACGATCGGGGCCTAGCTCCTACAGTAGTGGTTCTCAGAAGATCTCTTTTCTGGAAAGAACTTGGACCTCTTCTCTTGCTTGAAGTCTTTCTCTTTTCAGCGGTAGTAGAGGCTCTTTGTGCGTCTCCCATCAGCTTTTCTTTTGCCTTTTCAACTTCCTCAGTAGCTTGTTGTCTTTTATTCCACCATGCAGTCAACGATGTCGGGTCGCCGCCATCATTTCAAATGATGCACCTGCATTGAATGCAATGACGTAGGTTTCATCTTTAGTGGCAGCAACTTTTGATGGGGGGGCAACAGGTTGCTTTCCTTTTTTTCTAGCAGCAGCCATTTTTCTTAGGCACTCCTCAGCTGCCTTTTCTTCAGCTTCTTCGTCAGCCATCGCTTTGGTTAGTTCATCTGCTTCTCTTTATATTCTTCTTTCTTCTTCAGTCGTATGAACACTGGCCATCTCAGCAGCAACTCTTTCTTGATCAGCTACAATTCTTTCAGCTTCTATTTCTTCTCCTTTTTGGCACCATCAATAAGTTACTGAAGGGAAAGAGAAAGGTCGCTTACGGTTTGATTGAGAGCTGCATGAGAGCGATCTAGCTGATCAATCATGTCAACGTGGGCAACCAGCATGATGGACGTTTCCACTTTCTCTTTTTTCAAGGCTTCGACCTCTTCTTCAAGGACAATGATTCTCTTGTCAGCTCTGGAAGAGGCGAATTCCAGCTGGTGCTGCACAACACTGAATTGTTCTTGGACTGGTTGGAAGGTAGCTGATATCCTCCTATCAAAATAAGCTCGGAAGACTGACCACATCAGGGTAATCATTTGTCTTTTGAGGATTACGATGGAGCCTTCAATCCTGTTGATGTTTCTTTCTCGTGCCTACTTCTCCTGCACGAAGCATTCAGTTAGAACATCCATGAGGTTGTTGATGTTTTGCTTTGTGGATGAGACCTCTTTCTAAATTTGCTCCTCGAATGCGTTTCTCAGGTCAACTTGGGTCTTAACATTTTCCTTGAAGGATTTGACCAGGGCGGAGTAGGCATCTTTGGCTGCCTTAACTTGGCAATAAAAGGTTTGTTCCCACTCCCACGCCAGTTGTTTGTATTGAGTGACCTTCTGAAGTTCAGCATCCAGCTTGATCATCATCTCCATCAATGTGGTTTCAGATGGAGTCATCTAAAACTCTTGTGCTGATGGTTGACCTATAAAAAGAACAATTGATCTATGGTCTATGTCAGTAAGATGATTGTCAGTTTGTTCCTGAGGGACCAACCTGGTTTGAATCAGCATTTGCAGCAGACATGCTTGCATCATCTACGTCCTACTGATTGTCGTCCTCCTGCAGTGCATCTCCCGCCTGCAGGGCATCTCCCTCCTGCAAGGCATATCCCTCCTGCTGAACAAACTCCTCTTCCGCTGTCTGCTCAACTTCTCCGCCACCTCTTGGCTCACTCCTTCATTCCTCATTTCAGCCTCAGCATCGACAATAATTTCTTCGACAAGAGACTTGAAGGATTTTATGCTCGATCGGATGCTGGCAATCCCATACACTCCATCCAGTTCCGCCTCCTCCTTCTGCATTTTCTCCCACGATTCAACCTTGACTAGATCAGCGAGTTGATAAAGTGCGTTGTCTTGGTCTGAAAAACACATGTAATCTGATAACCTGAGCCAATGCTATGGGTAGGCTGGAAAGCGGGATATAAGGTATTATTTGGCTCTAAGATGGAAGGAGTTTTTCAAAAAATTATCTTTGAGGCTAGCTGAGCCTTAGGGGAGATTTCTACGAATCCTTCGGAAGATTCAGTAGAGTGGCTGGGGGAGCAGGGTGCTAGGGGAGATATACGTGGGGGAGAAGTTGAGTGAGTGGGGAATGAGACGCAAATAATAAAATATATTATATGAATGAAAAAGGTGGGTTATAGATGATTTTTCACAAAAATTCCTGTACATCTGTCCATATTGGACGGACGGATAAAAATATCATTTGTTATAAAAAAAAATATCATTTATATTAAAAAATATATTATTTGCTTAAATATCAAATCTGCGTATGTGACAGATGTACATGAGATCATCTCATGATTTTTTTGTAAATAAGTGGACTGAGTGTGGATAAAAGTGTTGACTTTTAGGTGAGATCCATGTCAATAAAAAGAAAATGAACGAACTTTGTGGTCATAAGGAATGGAATTAAAAAAATAAATATCAAGAACTGAGAAAATACATGTTATGACTAGGTTGGGGCACCAATATAATTTCATTCCAACTAAAACTTTCTACTACATTGGGCCTATTCTACTATAACTTCGATTGTTGTGTTAAATAATCACAGAACGTAATAAATTAATATTTTAATTGCTACAATCTTACAAAATTTCAAATGCTTCCAGAGTTTTTCTTCAATAATGCACGGTAGTCTATTTTGTTGACTAAATACCCAATCAGACACGGACATTCAAAATCATTCTATCTTTCAATTGCTTTTTTCTCGTGTGCTGTAAATTTATACTTGTCCATATTAATTTAATTATAAATAAACTGCAATCTTGTTCACATTTACTCGAAAGGCATGTCGTTAAGGAAAAATGTCATAAATTTGGAGAATTAACAAATTTTAATAGTAATAAAAAGAAGGTAAGTGAGCGTGTTGGATTTGTATCTTGGCAGTTTTGGTTGAGTTTGTATCTGATGTTTCACATTCTTACCACTATTACAATCTCCTATCTGAATTGATTCTTGATTGCATATATCTATGTCCCCTTATCTCATATATAAGTTAGATCATACGATGTATAGAAGATAATGATGTCGTATGATTGGTCGAGCTTAATGAGATATAAAAAGAATCACTGGTGAGACAACTTGAGGGCGAGTTGTTGGTATAGGCTGCGGTATAGATAAGAAGTGACTTGACTTGGTTGCTTATCTATGTTGATGCGTCTCGGCGTATTGATGGATCACGATGAGATGAGTTCTTCTATCGTAGTCGTGAAGAACACAGATCTCGGTGACTTACGATGATCTAAATCTCGATAAGGTATTAGGTGAGTATGGGTTACAAACCATCACTTTGACTTGTTATGGGTGAGGTTACATGATTTAACCCAATATTCTCCGCGTCTTGAGTGGTGGCGGTCTTGTATGTCGTGCTAGTTATCATGTCAGTCACCGTGTCCGTTTAGGATGATGGCGTCCCTTAAGGAGCTCAAAAGGTTTATTGTACTAAACCACTGCGGTGAGTTAGCTCAAGTACAATAATAAAATTGAGTGGTACTACTTAGGAATTAAAGATATTAATTATTTTAGGCGGTCGAGAATGCTCTAAATAATTAATGGACGTCGCGATATCTTAAATACGGGATTCGTAATGTCTAAGTGCAAGCCCGACTCAACCCGGCAATAAAGGGTAAGTCGACATTTATTCTCTAGTGGCATGAATGAATGTTTATAAATTAATTTATGTTACGGGTCGAACATAAGATAATTAATTTATTTGAGGCCCATCTTTATTCCTGCATTTGATCTCGGGTGACCCGTCCAGGGCCGTAGCTTGGTGAATTTCGCTCTCTCTGTAGAGTCCTCTTGGGACTCGACTTGATCCTCTACATCCTAAAGGATATTATTATATTTATTAGATATGCATAAATCTTATCTAGATAGGATTTGGGAGTGCATTATAAATATAAGGTGAGAGAGAAAATCAAGGCTAATCCTCGTCCCACAATTTTCGAGAATTCCATAGCAATTGGGAGATAATTTTAGAAAATTTGTAGAGAAAAAAGAGGGTGATTTTCCAGTAGCATTCTCCATAGCTTATCCTCGCTCGATATTGGAGATTGGGCGATGGGATACATCCGGAAGATCAAAGCACGAGTCTTGATCCGTACATCCCGAGCGAGTTCGCGGGTAAACACGAGAAAACTCCTACGTGTTGCAATTAATTATATAGGTGCATGCTAAGCATATAATCAATGTATGGTGAATTAAACATCGAAGATAGATCCTCGGGAGAGGTTAAAATCAGTTTTCCTACAAAGTGGAGCAGTGTTAACTTCACTTATAACAGTAGTAGAGGTAAACATCTGTGATGGAACCATAGGCGGTCAGTGAAATCCAATCCACGAAATAATTTGATCTATGGACAGCATCATTGTGGTAAAGGTCGTAATGCCAGAGGAATCATTACCGCAAGGCATAGAGGGGGAGGTCATAGCGTCTATCTTAGTAAAATCGATTTTCGGCGGAATGAAAAAGACATATATGGTAGAATCGTAACCATAGAATCGACCATAATCGAAATGCATACATTTGTCTCATACACTATGGGGATGGTGAGAAGAGATATATTTTACATCACGGAGGGCTATAATTGGAGATACCATTGTTTACAGTACGAAGTTCCTATAAAAATGAGAAATGCCCTACCTTTGAGTGCGGTTTGAACTATTGATTTACGTAATTGGAAGTCACCAATTAGGTTTAATATGTCGTATATAAGTGTATATTATATACTAAATCATCGATTATTTCATAGAGGAGAGTGTGTGTTTGTGTATGTGTGTGTGTGTGAGTGAGTGAGAGAGGGAGAGGGAGAAGAGGAGAGAGAGAGTGCTTGTGTATTGTGTAGGGAGTTGGTGGCGGGGTGACGACTGAGTGTGGGAATTTGGTGCGTCGCTTTTCACAAAAAATAATCAATTGATAGACAGTCGGTATGCCCAATTACACGAAGCGATAAGCTAAATAAATCTTCGAGGATCGGCGAGAATTTTCCTAAACTTTCGACCTGCAATCTAATCACGAATAAATTGGGATTACTTAAAACTACGAATTATTAAATAAACAATAAATAGATAGAGGAATTGAATTTTGATTAAAGAGAATAAATTTTAGAAAGATAACAAATGTGTGAAGATATTCCGGCAGCCAATTAATTCCACCCTAGTTTGATATTTTGATCATCGATGCAAAGATAACTTTAACTCATGCAAATAAACCAGTTATGATCACCGAAAACGTTTCTGACACGATCTTATCTCTCATTTGCTTCTCGATAGTTAGGAAGGCGATTTACTAACTACTTCTCTAATTGACTGACAACCGTAAGAGACGCTCTATAGGTTTAATGAGCCAACAATATTAATATTTAGAAAGACCCGATTCAAAAACGATAAACTCTGACGCAGGATTACCGAATTAAGATTGTTATTCTCTTAACTTGAAGGTCAATTTACCACTAATTAAACCTAAACTACGATTACGTATGAGCGATTTAATTGGCTATTAATTAATTCCAACTCACTAAATATTGTACACTACCTAGCGGATTGAAACTATTAAATCACAGAGAAAACGAAGAACAACAAATACTTGCATACGAATTAAAGGATAAATAACAAATTAGATCTCATATAGGAATCATGCTAGGGCTTCCTTAATCATTATCGGAATAAAAGAGATTAGCTAGAACTCATAATAAAATAAACACAAAAGATTAAATAAGACGAAGGAGGAAAAATCGGCTGCTTGAATAATGATAAAGCAAAAAATGGTTTGATGCAAAACCAATCCCCAATTCACGTAAATCTTCTGCGTTCAAATTGTAGGCGTGGTTTTGAGTTGAGAGTTGTTATCTCAAACAACTAAAACTAATATATAAGTAGCAAGCGATAGGATCGTGACCATCCATCGGCTCAGCATCGGGCCCAATATAAATAGGCACGATATTAAGCTTCGGCCTGACGAGTTTGGCCCAAGAAGCGCCTAAACCAGTGGGAGCGGAAGATTGACCATATCTAAGAGAATCTAATTGGAGAAGAGATAGGATTGAGATCCTATCTTAAAATAGATCTTGGATTGAGATCTAGGTCATTATAATCGTGTATAAATAGAGGCTAGAAGGGGACGGAAAGGATCATCTAAACTCTCTGTAATCGCTTCTCATATTATCAATACACGAATACTCTCTCCTTCCCCGTGGACGTAGATCTTATTCATAGATCGAACCACGTAAATCCTTTGTGTTCATCGTGCATTTATTTCCCTAACGAAATTAAGATCGATCATTGGCGTAGTCTGTGGGACCGAAATTACGTGTTTCGATCAAAGTTTGTTTACGAGGAATCAATCACAACGATGAATACCGTAAGTCATCTAGCGGGGTCGTCGTCGGCAACAACAAACAACGGCGGTAGGACACGCCGAGCTCGGCTTGGGAAAAGCCGGTCGGAGAATCGACCCAGAAGGGCATGTCAAAGCTTTCGACGAACAAGGCCATCCCATCCCATGCATGAAGCGGTATAGTAGCGAGGAGGCCGCAACAAAGAACAGCGAGAGGAACCTCTAGCACCACGGTTAAACACAGACGAAGCGGTTAAAGGTTCTCCGAAAAGAACAAGGAGAGCTTCCTCCATACCTTAGCGAGAATAAGTTCGGCATCATCACGAGAGACAAGGGCGAAGCCTCGTCAAAACACGAGCGGCATAGCGAGGTGAATCCCCGACCTCCGGATGATGGCGCTCATACCTCTACACGGGTTGGGGCCCAAACCAACCGTCGAGGACGACGGCGTGGGGCGGGGCGTCGTGATCACCGCGGTCGATCCACCACCACCAAAACGAGTTCGACCGACGAACTACGCAGACGCTCTCCGGGAGGCGGATTCGATGGATCACGGAGGATCATTACCCTTTCTCCAATGAGATACTCGACGCTCCTTTCCCGGACAAGTACCGGGTGCCAAGTGTAACCCCCTATGACGGACTGCGAGATCCACAAAACTTCCTCTCTCAACGTCTCAATACCATCCACATGTGCAAGTTGTTCCGGAGCTCTTGATCGACAATGCCGCGGTGGTTGACGGTCTACCTCCGGCACATTGGATCTTACCGAGATCTAATGGAAGCCTTTCATGAAGGTTCTTCCAAAAGCGAGTCGAGACCACATCGGCTCATCTCACTCACTTTGTAAAGCGGGCGAGGTGAGTCCATCGGCGACTTCATGAAGAGGTTGATAAGGAGGCTTAAAAGTAGAGGATGTAGGCGACCTTCTCATTATCTCGGCTTTCCAAAGCGGTATCTTACATGGGGCCCTATCTGAGGAGATCGTCAATCACGAGCCCCTGATCTGCGTCGGTGTGGCGCATGTGATTAGTTCGCCAAGGCGGAGGCGCGTCTGGGAGAAAGCGTGAAGGCGACAAGGTGGAACCCTCTGACAGAAAAAAGAAAGAGGATGATCGAGGAAACCAAGGCAGTAATCCCGGTAGAAATCGAGAAGAGAGACCTCGTCTACATTAGAAGCTCGGTGCAAGAAACAAGTAGCTCGGTATTATTACGGCGTGTCAAATCCGACAATTCAAGTAGGCGACATCGTACTTCAAAGTATGAAGTCAGCAAAGCTGCAAAGCTCGGCAAGATAGAGACCACATGGGAAGGACCATACCGAATTAAAGAAGTCCTCGGAAAATGGTCATATAAGCTCGCCCATTTATCCGATGCGTTGTTTTCATTAATAAAATCTTTTCTTGCATATTTCATTTGTCACTTATGTATACCCTCTTGAGGATCGAACTATACCCTCTTGGGAGGATGAACTATACCTCTTGGAGGACGAATTATACCTTCTTCGGAGGACTAACTATACCTTCCTGGAGGAAGAACTAAGCGCTACTGAGGAACCACCCTAGCGATAAAACTTGCCAAAAAAGGAACCTATACCTTCGTTTATTTCGAGGAAGAGGGGACCACCCCTAGCGATATTTCTTGCCAAAAAAGGAACCCCTACCTTAGTTTAATACGAGGACGAATTACCTTCGTTTAATATGAGGACGACCTACCTTCGTTTATTTCGAGGATGAATTACTTTCGTTTAAATACGAGGATGAACTACTCGCCTCGGCCTTCCGCTGGCCACCTCGGCCCTCACCACCTCGGCCTTCGCCGCCTCGGCCTCCGATACATGGGCCTCCGCCTCGGTCCTCTGCCGGCCGACCTCGGACTTCGCCACCTCGGCCACCGTCGAGCCCGGCCTCGCCTTCTTCGCCGCCTCGGCCTCGGCCCTCCATGAGACCTCGTCTCGGCCTTCGCCACCTTCGCCTCGCCTCCGCCTCGGCCCTCAATGGCCGACCTCGGCCTCGCCACCTCGGCCGCCGAGTCGGGCCCGTATTGGTTTGTTTCTTGAAAGCAATTTTGGTTGAGCTTGTATACAATGTTTCCTATTACCACTATTACAATCTCTATCACAGAATTGATTACTTGATTGCATATATCGTGTCCCTTATCTCATATATAAGTTAGATCATACGATTGTGTAGAAGATCACGAAGTGCGTATGATTGGTCAAGCTAATGAGATATAAAAGAATCACGGTGAGACAACTTGAGGACGAGTTGTCGGTATAGCCGCTTGATATAGATAAGAAGTGACTTGACTTGGTTGCTTGTCTATCTTTGATGCGTCTACGGCGTATTGAAGGATCACGATGAGATGAGTTCTTACGTCTGACCGTCGTGAAGAACCAAGATCTCGGTGACTTCTGACGATCTAAACCTCGATAAGGTATTAGGTGAGTATGAGTTCTTGACCATCACTTTGACTTGTTATGGGTGAGGGTTATATGTTCTAACCCAATATTCTTCGCATCTTGGGTGGTGGCGGTTGCTTGTATGTCATGCTAGTTATCTCAGATCAGTCACCGTATCCGTTTAGGATGATGGCGTCCCTTAAGGAGCTCAAAGGTTTATTGTACTAAACCCTGCAGTTGAGTTAGCTCAAGTACAATAATAAGGTTGAGTGGTACTACTTAGGAATTAAAGATATTAATTATTTTAAAAGTCGAGAATGCTCTAAATAATTAATGGACGTGCGATATCTTAAATGCGGGGATTCGTAATGTCTAATTGAAAGCCCGACTACCTTCAGTAATAAAGGGTAAGTCGGCATTTATTCTCTAGTGGCATGAATAAATGTTTATAAATTAATTTATGTTCAAAGTGAACATAAGATAATTAATTTATTTGAGGCCCATCTTTATTCCTTGCATTTGATCCTCAATTTGGCCCGTCCAGACCGTAGCTACATGGAAATCGGTGCCCTACCTTCTAAGGTAAGGATTTGATCCTCTTTATCCATAAGGATATTATTATATTTATGGGATATGCATGGATCATTTCCAATGGGATTATGGTGTGCATTATAAATATAAGGTAAGAGATAAGATCAAAGCTAATCTCAATTATCTAACTTAATTTTCATGCATCTCCTATAGCTCTTAGGAGAGGATTCTCGAAAATTGCTAGAGGATTAGGGTGATTTTACGTAGCATTCTCCATAGATCGTCCTCACTCGGCGTTGGAGATTGGGCGGCCGGATACATCCGGAAGATCAAAGCACGAGTCTCGATCCGATTCATCCCGATCCACCTCGGCCAGTTCAAAAGTGCATGCTAGGAATATAATCAATGTATGGTGAATTAAACATCCAAGATAGATCCTCAGGAGAGGACTAAACCCAGTTTTCCCTACATTTGGTATCAGAGCCTGGGATCAGTATCTTGGCTCTGTTGGATTAATTCACGTTTGATTATTACGTGCGCAATTAATTAATTGTTGGATCTGTCGTTCATCGTGGCTCCGTTTTATTTTTGTCGGATTTTGTTTTTCACCACGAGAAAATCCGTGGTTAGATTAGATTTATTTTTCTGTAAATCTTATCTGTAAAAGAAGAACAAAGATGAAAGCAAAAAGAACGAGACGACGGAAAGACACCGGAAACGGATGCACGGTTCGAGGGTGTGCGGGCGACGGCACGCCGTGCGTGCTCGGCGCTCGTGGCACACCGTTCGGCGCCATGCACATTTCTCGGCAGCTCGACAGATGGGCGACGCGGGTGACACGGCTCGATAGCCGGGGTACGGGATGTGCGTTTCATGCGCGGAAGCCTCGACACAGCCTGACGCTGAGCGTGCACGCTCGACGGTGCTCGTTGAGGTTTGCGGGCGCCTTCGTGTCCGCGAGGGATGCGTGCGTGACGACCTTGCTCGTTTTGACCCGTCGTTAGAGGTCCAGAGCCTCGTCGAGATACATTTATAATCTCCTCCAACTTGAACATATAGTTCCGCATATGCGAGTTAAGGGTCGAACCCAAGAGAGTTGGTTGTGTTGTTACTCGAGTTGTCACGGTTTGAGTAGGAGGTTGCCCAGAGGGCAAAGTGTCGATCGGTGGACGGTCTCGATGTGATGTCTTGAGGGTTGTATCTTGAGCATAATGTAAGCGAAACTAAACACAGGTAAAGATATTAAATAACAAGTAGTTGGGCGAGGGTTCCACACGTTGAGATATTAGTCGAAGATGTCGGTCATATGTTCATGGGTTTTCACCAAGTGTACATGTCGTTGGTTAAAGGTACGAGGGTAGATGCCCTTTTAGGTTGTCACGTACACGGGCCCCCCCAAATGACTTGCGAAGTAGATTTTAGGACTAAATCAGAGACCCCCGCTTGCCCCTTGCAAGCGGTCTCAAGATTGGTTCGTCCGCCCAACTTGACTCACTAGGCAACCCAACTAGCCACACCCGGTAGGTCGAGGAGTGGCTCTCATTACTTGCCCAGGTCGGCGGCTACAATCACCCCTCAGCCGCACTTCCCGTGCAAAGAGACACTCGATGTCGTACTCCGGCTGTGCTTGTAGCTTCACCCCTCCCCAGGCTACCGCCGAGTTAACACTCGAGGAAAGGAATAACATGGGTATAGAGGCCTGGAGCTTGAACACCCACTCGAGGTTCTAAGGACAATTAGACCTCACGACTTGTATGACCTTGACTCAACGTGTTTCACCCCGAGCCCAACCAAACCGACTACTCACGCATAATCGACACAAACATAAAAGCAATAAACAAGAACATAATCGAAAACATACTTGAATATAAAATCAAACGTAAATCAAAAGCATGCTCGCCACGGTTGCTCAGCGAGATCATAAATACATAATAGAAATTGTTTGCCCGTAGAACTTGTTTCTTCCTCACCAATCGCTCATGAAATGCAAGAGAAAATAAAAGAGAGGAGTTGAGAGAGAATTTAGGACTGATGCTCTCTCCCGAATGTGTGTCTCTCTCGTAAGTGAATAATGTTGTGGAGTTGTTATGTTGGGAGCCTAAGTGTAATTCCCTTTTGGCTTGGTCGTCAGCGTCTCGAGGCGGCGGTGGTGAGGCAACAGCAGTCGGCTTCACTGGACACCCGACAAGGCTCATCAGTTTCGATCTGGCAGGTTTGTCTCATTCCAGGAGCTGCAGGTTGACTTTCCCTTTATGGCAAAAATCGAAGCGCGTAGAGGACCTTTCGAATCTTTCCTTTCGTGTGCAAGTCGCGGAGATCTCGTCTGCGTCCCAGTGCATCGACTTCACCCCTCATCCACTGCATCACTCCTCGTCCTTTTCACCTCTCTTCCTCATCTCGATTACCTTCTTGCTTATGTCACCGATCGGGCTCGACTCCCATGCGATGCGATGTCTTGGCAAGATGTCGAATGTCTTGCCAATGTAGTCTTCGAGTTTTACCTCTCTCACGGAGGTGGCACGATCTTGCCCAAGGTCCGTGTCGACTGCGATACCAAAGCGTGTCCTCCGGACACAAACACATGCAAAGAACACACAAAATGCACTCTTTCTAGGCGAGGACTACCCCAAATGAGCACTAAAAACGGGCTCGTCACACTCACAAACTTGAACATGATTGTCCTCAAGCGTATAAGCATTCCTTGCCCAAAAGAAAAAAAACAAACACACAAACAACACACGCAAAAGACCAGCAAGGATAAGATGAAAACATAATAAAGATAATCAGGCATAGGCGATTAATACGACTATGCATCAAGGTTAATCAAGATCGGGGCAAAGCAAGTTTGTGGGAGTTCCTCTCAAGCACTCAAACTCTCTGTTTAGGGTTTTCACGCTCAGTGATGACTTGATCAAGGAAGTGCCATAAGCTTGACTGCCGTCTACTTTCCTTGCCCTATACCTTGGTCAAAGTTTTCTATCCTTAGGTCTTTAGGGTTGCATTGAGTGGCTTCTTGGCTAAGTAGGAAGTATTTAATCTTGGGGTAAGGTTGTCTTGACTTAGGTCTTGGGCAGAATGTTTTCCCATTTCCCTTGGAAAGATACTTACGGGCCTGAGCACACTTATATTTTTGGGGGAACTTCTTTTTATTCTCTTTTTTTTTATCACATGTTCCCCCATCCTTTTTCTTTTCTACACAATTTGAATTTAAGCTTATTATGCCCGGCCGAAGGCCAAGGCATCTAATGTTGTGTTTTGCCAAGAATGATGCCCAAGACATATATATCCCTCCCCTATTCTTCTTCTCTCAGTCCCCAAGTCAGGGAAGAGCACAAGATGTTTTGAAAGAAAACGAACAGCTCAAAGGGGGCAAGCAAAGGACGTATATATTTGGGTTTAATTTCAGTGTTGACCATGGCTATGAAAAGAAAGCCTAAATCATCTAGAGCACTTAGACCTACAACAATCGGGCTTTGATCAAGACAGCAGGCAAGTTCTAGCACAACCAAGTCAAGCATCCGAATATCACACAGAAAAGAATTCATGCTTGCAATGATTTAGCATATGCAGGCTCAATTTTCTCACAGGTGTGCGTGCTATGCCCCTTTTCCGTCATACTAACCTTAGTGAAACAAGCTAAACATGTATTACAAAGCCTATACCGAAATCATAATTATCATGCTCATCTCAACATGCTGGTCAACAAACACAACAAAATGCGGGGGCCTCCCACTCACACACTTTGCTTGTGGCAAAGTGTTAGGCTGATGGGGTCCCGAAAAGCGGCGAAACAAACAACAAATGGAAAAACAAAAAAACACAAAACAAAAAAGGCAAAAGCAAAAAACAAGAAAACAAAAACACAAAACAAAGGGAGGAAAGCTTGGGGGATGCGGTGGGTACCAATCCTTGGTGGGAAGAAGAACGCGGTGATGCAGATTTCGATTAGGGTTGTTGGATTTGTATCTTGAAAGCGATTTGGTTGAGCTTGTATACAATGTTTCTGTTACCACTATTACAATCTCCTATCCGAATTGAATACTTGATTGCATATATTCATGTCCCTTATCTCATTTATAAGTTAGATCATACGATGTGTAGAAGATCACGAACTCTGTATGATTGGTCGAGCAATGAGATATAAAAAGTTTCACGGTGAGACAACTTAAGGGCGAGTTATCGGTTTAGGCCGCAGGTATAGATAAGAAGTGACTTGACTTAGTTGCTTGTCTATCTTTGATGCGTCTCGAGCGTATTGAAGGATCACGAGTGAGATGTGTTCTTCTTTGGACGTCGTGAAGAACCAAGATCTCGGTGACTTACGATGATCTAAACCTCGATAAGGTATTAGGTGAGTATGAGTTGTTGACCATCACTTTGACTTGTTATGAGTGAGGGTTATATGTTCTAACCCAAGATTCTCCGATCTTGGGTGGTGGCGATCTTGTATGTCACGCTAGTTATCATGTCAGTCACCGTGATCCGTTAAGGATGATGACGTCCCTTTAAGGAGCTCAAAGGTTTATTGTACTAAACCTACGAGGTTGAGTTAGCTCAAGTACAATAATAAGGTTGAGTGGTACTACTTATGAAATGAAGTTGTGTCGTTTTAAGCGATGATTGCTATAAATGATTAATGGACGTTCGATATCTTAAATACGGGATTCGTAATGTCTAAGTGCAAGCCCGACTCAACTTCGTAATAAAGGGTAAGTCGACATTCTTTCTCTAGTGGCATGATCGAATGTTTATAAATTAATTTATGTTCAGGCCGAACATAAGATAATTAATTTATTTGAGGCCCATATTTATTCCTTGCATTTGATCCTGGGGCGGCCCATCCAGCCCTTTAACACAAGAAAATCGAGCGCCCTATAGCTCTCAAAGGATAGATTTTATTCTCTTTATCCTATAAGGATATTATTATATTTATGGGATATGCATGGATCCTTTCCTTATGGGATTATGGTAATCATTATAAATATAAGGTAAGAGATAAAGTCAGGTTAATCCTCGTTATTACACAAGAAAATTTTCGCCATCTCATTCTCAAGAGAAAATCTCAAAATTGTGTGGAGAGTATTGGGAGATTTTCGAAGCATTCTCCATAGATCGTCCTCACCGGCGTTGGAGATTGGGCGGCCGGGATACTGATCCGGAAGGTCGGCAGCACGGTCTCGACTGCTTGATCCATTCATCTCGTTCCATCGACCACAAGCGGATCCAAGGTAAACACGTGAAAACCCTACGTGTTGCAATTAATTATATAGACGCATGCTAGGTTTATAATCAATGTATGGTGAATTAAATATCGAAGATAGATCCTCGGGCGAGGGCTTAACATATGTTTTTCCTTACACTGGTATCGAGCACGGGATCGAAATCTTGGCTCTGTTGGATTAATTCACGTTTGATTATTACGTGCGCTTAATTAATGTGGATGCATGCTCATCGTGGCTCGTTTATTGTTTTGAATGGGTTTTGTTTTTACACCACGAGAAAATCCGTGGTTAGATTAGATTTTATTATGTAAATCTTATACGTAAAAGAAAAACGAAGCGAAAGAACGAAGAATCTAAGCGACGGAAAAACAGAGTCTCGGCGGTCCACAGGCGGTTTCCTTGAGTGAGCCTCGCGGTCCCGAGGCGATCGCGAGGGCGCGGGCGGCGGGCGTGCGTTCGCAAGAGATCCTGGCGCCAGCGGCGGCGGTGGTCGCGATTCGCCACGAGGCAACGGGGCCGTGCGAGCAAGCGGCGGCGAGGGAGCGCGTTCGGCGAGAAACCGGCGCCAGCGGCGCACTGCGGTCGCGGTTTCGACCGTTGGCGGCGATATCTCGGCAGATGTTGGCGCTCGGGTGTGCAAGCCGCATGCTCGATGGGTCGCGGTCGCGTTAGCGACAGCAGGTAAGAGGAGCAGCGTGCGGTTGGTATGAAAAGGCCGGGCGCGCGGTGGCTTTGCCCTAGCGCGGCCCGGCCTGTTTAGGCCCGACCGGCCCAAACCCGTTCCAGCCCAACCAGATTTTCCGGTCCGTGCCCGGTGCACGCGAGGCCCATTCATTGAATCCGGTCCGTGCCCGTGCGCACGCGAGGCCTGTTTTGAAGATTAATTACGTATTTTGTAAATCTATGTAATAGATTAGATTTAAATGTGCAGGGTTTCACGATTGGGCGCGATGAGCGTTTTATTTATTTTATCGTTCATATGCATGTAAATGGATGTTTAAATTATGCAGATAGCATGCTATGTATGTTTATATTACGTTGACAAACCTTTAAGTGTTTTACGTAATTGGATGCGCATAGTAAGCATGCTAGGTTTATCGCGTTTATCAAGCATATTTTAGAATTACGAGCATGTTTTACATGTTGAGTTCTATAGAAAAGCATGCTAGATTACGTGATCGCATGGACAAACCTTTTGAATAAAAAAGACTAAGCAAACCCGACAAATTAATTTTTCAAATTAATATGTCGAGACCTCCACTTTTGATCTCTAAACAAAGTGAGGCGCTTGTGTGAGTAAACGCCCACCCGTGGCTTGCTTGCCTTTGCTTATCATAAGTTTGTTAGATGAGATGTCTAAATAAAACTTTTAAATCTATTGAGAAGTGGGAGTTTCATGTGTAAACGATCACACGCGTGGCTTGCGTGTGCGATTTTCATAAGTTCTCTAAAGATAGATATAAAAGAGATAACAAAAGAATTTGAATTGGGCGCTGTATGGTCCGAGAGTATGCGATTCTAAAATTCATTTTCTATTTGTTAAAATTGTGGTCAATGCTTAGACATCACCTCAAGTACAACTTCCCGCGAAGTCCCTTCTTGCGATAGTGATGTGGTCTAGTAAGGTCCAATCGTTAATTTCATTTGTCATAAGGATAAGTTGACATGGATTGAAATTAAAAGACTAAAAGGTATATTTTAGTCCGGTCGGGGGTTCATGTATAAAGCGATCCACACGCGTGGCTTGCATGTGGAATTCCTTGGGCGATTGGAGGTTTCAATTAATATTGTTTTATCAAAAGGTTACAATATTATTGTTACACAATTATTTGCGATCGTATGCTTATGTGTTTACATTATCGTTTCAGATATGTCTCTTACGCCGATTATCAATATGCTCGCACAAAATCCGTTATCCGGTCCAAATTTTATCGAGTGAAAACGAAACATGGAATATGTTCTTATCGCTGAAGAACACATGTTTGTTCTCACTACTCCTAAACCCGATGCCCTGCGATGCATCGACTAATGAGCAGACGAGTCGGCGGACTTTGGAATAAGTCGAAACAATATGGCTAAATGCTATATGATGACTACTATTTCCAAAGGCTGCAGTACGGCGATCGATCGATGGTAGACGCGACGATATTTGGTCAAGTCTCGAGGTAAGTTTGGGCGATCGGATCGGACGATCCGCCCCACACAATGAGAGAAATCTTGGCGTGTAAGATGGAAGAAGGAAGTTCGGTCCATGAACATGTCTCCCACACGACTCATCTCATGGATAGTCTTGATCGGTTGGGAGGAGGTATTGACGGCGGCCAAGGTCGATATCATCCTCAATACAACTGCCCAAGTCTTTTGAGAACTTCAAGCGTGAATGCGATCATGAGCAAGACCGAGTTTACATTAGTCGGTTGCTTAATGATCTCGTTGTTGCGGAAGGAGTTATGGGAAAAGAGACATGCTCTTGCTAGCACATCTAAGGGCCCAAAATTTTCGTTGCAAAATGGAAATAGAAAAGGGGTACCAAAGGTGGTAGAGGCAAGGAAATAGTGGGAGTAATGGGAGTAAGAACATGGTTGCCACGGAGGCTTGAAGAAGCCAAAGGAGAAGGCAAGTGCTTCAGTGCGGTAAGGCCCGGGCGTTGGAAGGCAAGTGCCCTATGCTCGAGCTCGAGGTTCGCCGTTTGCTTTAATGTGAAAACATGTTTAGCGACTTGTTCTACCCATTCTTGGGTAGTAGATCTGGTATATCGATCATGTTTGTTACACCTTGCGAGGGTTCCTGCGGACAAGGGAGCTGTTTGATGGCGAGATAACGATCTCCATGGGCAACGCGGCAAAAGTCGAGGCCATTGCAGCTTGGAGATGTTACTTTATGTTTGAGAAAACAGTTTTAGTTTTAAAGGCGTTTATATGTGCGGATTTTCGTGGAACCTTGTTGTTTGAAATTATTTACTCATGGATATTCTTTATTTTTGATAGTGGTGTTTCTATCATAAGAAATGACGAAGTTATCTCGTGTTGTACGTTATATAATTAAGCTTTATACTATTTACGCGAAACATAATACCTATAACTATGTTGCATCTTCATCAAACCCTAAAAGAAAGTTTTCTTAAGAAGATGACTCTCTACTTTTCTATGGCATCTTAGATTAGGTCACATCAATCTAAATAGGATCAAAGGCGGCTAAGAATGGGCGTTGGGTAATCTCACGGTTACTCCTCTCCCGATGCTGTGAATCTGTATAGAAGGTAAGATGTCGACCCGGACCCTTCAAAGCGAAGGGTTATAGAGCCAAAGAAATGTTGGAGTTAGTTTATTACGACCGCGGTGGACCGATGTCCACACAAGCTCGTGGAGAATGCAGTATTTTGTCACTTTCATTGACGATTACTCGAGGTGCGGATCGTATACCGCTTTCACGCGCAAGTCTCGAATGCTTTGAGAAATTCAAAGAGTTTAAGGCGGAAGTGGAGCGAAGCTAGGTAAGAGTATCAAGTCGCTATGGGTCGATCGCGGTGGCGAATACCTCGATAACGAGTTTATGGACTATCTAGTGAAGTGTGGGATTACATCGAGCGCCTTCACCAGCACACCTCTGACAAAAAATGGTGTGTCGAGGCGAAGAAATATGATTCTTTTGAAATGGTTAGATCTATGATGAGTTATGCTACATTGCCTATTTCGTTACGGGGTATGCCTTAGAAGCATGGCATACTTGCTAAATCTAGTACCATCAGTCGATCGAAAACACCCTTCGAGTTGTGGTTTGGGCATGACCGGTTTAAGCCACATAAGGATATGGGGCGATCCGGACACGTCTTTGAACAAGAAGAGCGACAAGTTGGAGGCTAGATCCGGCGCAAAGGCTGTTTATTGGCTATCCTAGAGGAGCGAAAGGTGGTTTATTCTATAGTCTGAGGATCGAGGAAGGTGGGTATTAGCACTAATGCTCGATTCTTAGAAGAGGACTACATGAAAAATCATAAATCAAAGTTGAAATCAGTCTTCAAGAGTTAGAAGATGATCGTATTCCACCACCGATTAGGCCAAAGGTGCGAGATATCGAGTCTAGTGGGAGGATCGACACGGATACTTGAAATTGAAGTGGGTCGAGTTCCACCCGAGATACCGACCGTATGAGTGGTACCTACACAGCAAGTTGTGCAAGTTAGAGAACCACAAGTATCTGCACCCACCGGTGCCATTTTGCTGTAGAACCTCGTCGTAGTGGGAGGGTTGTTCGTCGGCCGAGCGATTTGATCATGGGTGAATCTTGGATTTAGTCCCAATGACGAACATGCAATAATCGACCCATGGACATACTGAGGAGGCGATACAAGATATTGATGCAAGATCATGGCACCGCTATGGACTTAGAAATGGAGTCCATAACGGCTATGGATGTATATGAAAGACACCTCTACCGGATGGCAAGGAAGCCATAGGTAGTAAGTGGATATCTGAGAGGAAGAGATTCCGATGGAGGGTTTCGGCTTTCAAAGCCGAACTTGTGGCGAAAGGGTACACTCAGTTGAGGGCATCGATTTCGATGAGACCTTTTCGCCTGTAGCAATGCTCAAGTCCATCGTAATTCTTCTAGCCATAGCACCCACTGAACTAGAGGTTTGGCAAATGGATGTTAAACCGCTTTTCTAAGCGGTTACCTTAAGGAAGGTAGAGACATCTATATGCGACAACACGAAGGTTATGTGGTAAAGGGTGAAGAGCATCTAGTATGGAAGCTTAAGAAGTCCATTTATGGACTTAGCGAACCTCGATCATGGAACTTACGCTTTGTGAGGTAGTAAAGTCCTGGATTTACCAGGTTGCTAGCGAGAGTGTGTGTATCGGTTAGATGTCAACAGTGATGTGGTATTTCTTGCACTTTATGTAGATGACATACTTCTAGTTGGCAACAACGTGAAGTCATATCAGACGTAAAGAGTTGGCTATCCGATCGGTTTCAAATGAAAGACTTAGGAGATGCGGTACATTCTTGGGATCAAGGTTTACCGAGATCGCGAGAAGAAAATATTGAGCTTATCTCGGGCGTCTTACATTGATCTTTGTGATTACTCGTTTTAGTGTGCAGACCGCCAAGAAAGGATTGCTACCTTTCAGACATGGCGTTCCTTTATCTAAAACGATCCACCTATGACGCAAATGAGATAGAGGAAATGAGACAAGTTCATACGCTTCCGCCGTAGGAAGTCTCATATGCGCAATGCTATGCACGAGGCCGATATACGCTGTCACGGTAGGCATAGTAGCTGAATATCGATCTAACCTGGACAAGCTCATTGGAATGCGAGAAAAGCATATACTCAAGTACACGAAAAGGACTCGAGATTATAAAGGCTAGGTTTACCATGAAGATAGTCTAATGCCTTTGGGTTATCTGGGACTCGGATTTCCAAGTCGACCGTGATGAGAAAAAGTCGACCTCGGGCTATGTGTTTACCTTGGGAGGTGGAGCCGTATCTGGCGGAGTGCAAAGCGATGCATTGCGGACTCTACCATGGAAGCCGAATATGTAACCGCTCGGAGGCTTCTAAGGAGGTTTGTATGGTTCGAGAACTACCTCATGGATCTAGATGTGGTACTGGTTTGCCCAAGAGTATCATAGTTCTTGTGATAACTCGGTGCGATGTGACTTCGAAGGAACCACGGACCCACAAGGCGACCAAACACATAGAGAGAAAGTACCATGTCATCGAGAAATCGTTAGGCGGTGACGTCTTGATTGAAAAGATTGATACGACGGAAAATCTAGCGGATCCATTCACGAAGAGCCCGCCGCAAAAAGTCTACGATGGACACGTTAGAGGACTTGGATTGCGTTTTGATGGACCCACTTAGAAAGGAAACTTTTGTATAAGTGGGAGAAGCAAGTGATGGTTGTTTGTAATAGCTAGTAGAAAGACACATTGTATACTAAAAGTTTGCTTTAGTATAAGTGGGAGATTGTTGGTTTGTATCTTGGCGGTTTGGTTGAGCTTGTATATAATGTTTCTGCTACCACTATTACAATCTCTATCCGAATTGAATACTTGATTGCATATATCAGTGTCCCTTATCTCGTTTATAAGTTAGATCATACGGTGTAGAAGATCACGAGAAATCCGTATGATTGGTCGAGCTTTAATGAGATATAAAAGTTCCTGGTGAGACAACTTAAGGACGAGTTGTCGGTTTGAAATTGCAGATATAGAAGAAGTGACTTGACTTAGTTGCTTGTCTATCTTTGATGCGTCTCTGGCGTATTGAAGGATCGCGATGAGATGTGTTCTTCTTTACGAATCGTCGTGAAGAACCAAGATCTCGGTGACTTACGATGATCTAAACCTTGATAAGGTATTAGGTGAGTATGAGTTCTTGACCATCACTTTGACTTGTTATCACTACAAGAATTTTGGTTATAGACCACGGGAATCCCCATTTGTCTATTACTGAGAAACCCCGTTGTCTCATCAAGGTATAGTCTATTAGGTAGGCTATGAGCACGGGAAATCCGTTGTCTATAACAACATAGACAGCGGGGCCTTATAATATACAATGGATATTCCGTTGTCTATAGCATCATAAACAACGTGGACATCCCGTTGTCATATATTAATAAACAGCGGAAAAGCCCGTTGTCTATTGACGATAAGCGAAAAAATAATTTATTTATTTATTATATAATTGAAAATACATGTTTACGTCATTAAAAACCATAATACAAAATAGATATAAAATATATATTGTCTCATAAATAGATAAATCAGTCTGATACACAAAACATTATATCTAGGAAAATTTCAATCAACAATTATAGCACAACAAATTTGCTTTGGCTCTCTGCCCGTCTTCTCTCTCGATCATTATTGCAGATTTGTAGGGAACAACTGTGGAGTTAGCACATTGTTCTTTGTCGATCTCATTTCCCTCGTCGAACAATGTGGTGGACTTATTTAGAGACTTTCCGAAGCCTCATTATTTGGGTTCGGGCATCGGATGATGAAGGTGCGGTAAAACTTCAAAGCGGTAGGGATGGTCGGTGGTGCGCGGCAGAACAAATGTGTTTTGGAGGCGGGCATAACCAAGCAATCTCGGTCTTTCTACATTTACAACTGTGATGTTCTCATGACCGCTGAATTCCTATCTTCTCCCCATGATACTGCATAAGTGTTAGGAGATATAAATTCGTGCTGACGATGCGCTTTTTGAAGGGTCTCCCACATGTAGCATTGCTTTATTACTAGCATATTAGTTTATTATTACTAAGGATCAAGGCGATGAATACGGAGATTTTCCACACCATAATCATATAGTGTATGAAATTACATTTAAGGATTTTTTTTTTTAATTTTGCCTTGACTCGGAAATTTTCGTACGTATAGGATGTCGGTTGTTGCTCTGAGTCCATAATTTCTCTTAGTATCAATAGCGGTGACTTGATCATTATGGTCATCATATTTCCCCAAAGCCTTTCAACTACAAGTATTGTTTCGAGGAAGTTGCTTGGCATAGGAGAGCTTACGTGTCGATATGGACACACCAAAATATGTCGAACCCATTTCTGATTACAAACCTCATCATCTTAGATATAAACCAAATTATTGACACACGAGAAAGAAGGGAGAAGAAATGCGGATAGATAATTCAGAAAGTGTGATCGGAGGACACCGCTTATTTTTAGGGTAGCGGTGGAGGCATATAGTTTACCTATGCGGTGACAAGTTGCATAAGTAGTCGAGGAAGTTTCAGTTTCAAGTAGCTCGAATCCATCTTCTTCCAGTTATCGGATGTCACACCATTAGCGAGAGGCGAGGAGATAGCAATTTGCGACCCGCAGTTTGATAATTTTCGATCGCGCAAGAGGCTCATTACGGCGGATCCATGTCAGCCGCCACCGCTGTTGCCGAATGAACCATGGTTTTCGATGCTGAGAGAAACCAACATCAATTACAACTTTCATTGCCAAACGAATTAACTTTTAGAGGCACACTCCGGTGCGTCCGGATGCATGGTGCATCAACTCTAATTAAATCTAATTGTGATTAACAAATCTGGTTGAGGATTGGTGGTGAAACCTAATTGGATTTAACTAAATTGGATGTCTGTAGTAAATGTGAATGCACAAAGTTTTTGCCTTTATGGTGACAAGCGGCATAATTCTCTGTCGGATCAAGTACTGTGCGGATTCGAATCGATTCCCCAAAATCGTATATATTTGGGAATATCACGAGACCTAATACCTCGTTGGCTGCAAAAGCGTCGAGGCAACTAAGTGTCTTCTCTTCGAAACTATTACAAGAAAAGACAACGTTTCTTCCACATGAATCAGTCTACTACATGATTTTCCATTAACATGGAAAAAAATTGCAAGTGTGAGGATCACATAAATTTCAAAGTTACAATCGTGTCTTAGTGTGTCTCGATGTTCACGTATTAGAATTTAAACCTTTTGGCGAGCAAAGCAAAATTTGTCTTGGCTCGATATTTAATCCCCTGAAAACAGTTTCAACATTGTTAAAATATCTGATTATAATGCAAACTGAGAATCATGGTCGGGAAGTTGATTATTCTTTTATAGATGATAATGTAATCTCGATATTCACCACTTCATAATCTTCCAAAAATAATTTTTATTCGAGATATAACTCGGTAAGGTATACGAAAAAAGAAAAAGAAAAAGCATACATATAGCTCGACTCATGATGAAATATTCACGATATCCACGATATTCGTGACATAATCAAAGATCGAGAAAATTGCGAGGCGAGACAAACTTATGAACAACAAAGGATGTCGGAAAATTCGCGAGGAATATGTATAAGATACCAATGAAGTTCAGCGGTATAAGCAGGAAAAATCGGAAAATTGCCGTATTAGGCTAAAACTCGGATATTTAATCAAGCTGGCAATAACATCTCCAGAAAGATAATAGGGCGAGGCGGAACGGAACGAACCCAACAACACCACGAGGCACTCAAAAGCGATAGAATATCGAGTTTATTGGAATTGTTAGAAGGGCGAAGCGCGGTGAGTGAGCGCCACCTCGAGACCCAGTTAACGGTAACAACGAGAATCGACACTTAATTAAAATCCGCAGCAAAAATCAACACTTATGAATGATTCCGAAAAGTTGCGAGACAAATTTTGCTAGATCGGGAAAATCGACAAATGAGAGGCGAATACACAGTCTTGATCAGGGACGAAAATTCCGTGACCGTAATCGCGTCGGTTCATAAATCGAAGCCTAGCGGCGACCCGTTAGTGGTTACGAATGTGGATCGTCGCGGCGCCACGGTCAAACCTAGCCGCCCGCCGACAAATCGGAACCCTAGCGCTTCTCCGTGAATCGAGAGGAGGCGCCGCCTCAGTACCCATGGCGTCGATTCGACGAATCCGATACAGAATAGCGGTAATGGGCGTTCGGTGGTAAAAATCCTTACCTTTGTAATTTCGGGGAGCTCAGGTTATAGTTACCGGGATTACATGACGGTGAGCCCGGCAGTCGCGAAAGTTCGTGGGGCCGGTAGTCGCGATTAAGTCGCACGTCGACTGACGAATGCGCCGTTCACGGAGGAAGATTCGGTGGGGCGCGACCCTCTTGAGGAGGAGGAACCTAAGCGCGTCGTATATGTTCGACCGTTCCGGAGGTAAATACGAGTCGCGCCGATCCTAAAATGCAGTGCCATTGTCTTTGAAGTGAGGAAGGGAAGGCTGGAAAACTTAGCCCTAAAATTGAAATTTAATTTGATAATGAAGTGAGGCGATAGACCCCTGATTAATGACCCGTGGTATTTAATCAACACGAGAGGAAGACAGCGTGGGTTAAAGCACATTGTTACATGAAATTTTAAGCTAATAGACCACAGCGGAATGAACCCGTGGTCTATAATATAAAAACCACTAATAGACCACGCGGAATGAACCGTCGTCATAACCATATGAAAAAATGGTTATAGACCACGGCGTTTCACTGCGTGGTCTATCACAACTATAGACAACTTTATATTATATAGTAATGCATATACATGTTGTCTATCAAGCTAAATTCTTGTAGTGTATGAGTGAGGTTATATGTTCTTGAATTCTCGCGTCTTGGGTGGTGGCGGTCTTGTATGTCCATGTGTCATGTCAGTCGTATCGTTAAGGATGATGGCGTCCTTTAAGGAGCTCAAAGGTTTATTGTACTAAACCACCGAGGTTGAGTTAGCTCAAGTACAATAATAAGGTTGAGTGGTACTCTGAAAATGAAGTTATGTCGTTTTAAGCGGTCAGTTGCTATAAATGATTAATGGACGTTCGATATCTTAAATCTGAGGTTCGTAATGTCTAAGTGCAAGCGACTCAACCGGTAATAAAGGGGTAAATCGACATTTTTCCTCAGTAGGCATGATCGAATGTTTATAAATTAATTTATGTTACGGATTGAACATAAGATAATTAATTGTTTGAGACCCATCTTTATTCCTTGCATTTGATCCAAATTTTGGCTATCCGGCCCTTTAGCCTGAAAATCGGCACCCCATAGCTCTCAAAGGATAGATTTTATTCTCTTTATCCTATAAGGATATTATTATATTTATGGGATATCATGGATCGTTTCCTATGGGATTATGGTGCGTTATAAATATAAGGTGAAGATAAAGTCTGGTTAATCTCGTTATTACACGAAAATTTTGATCTCATTCTCGAGAAAATCTAGAAAATTGTGTGGAAGTATTGGGAGATTTTCCGAGCATTCTCCATAGATCGTCCTCGCTCGGCGTTGGAGATTGGCACGGGATCTGATCGAGAAGGTTGAAGCACGGTCTCGACCGTTGATCCATTCATCTGTTCCATCGACCCCAGATGATCAAAGGTAAACCGTGAAAACCCTACGTGTTGCAATTAATTATATAGGCGCATCTTAGGTTTATAATCAATGTATGGTGAATTAAATATCGAAGATAGATCATCAGGCGAGGGCTAACATATGTTTTCCTACAGGGTCTCTGTAATGTACGGACAAGAGGCGGCTTGAGTACTCCTGTGGGCGGGCTCGGTGTTCTTTGAAGGTCTGCCATTGCCTTAACTGAGCGGCTGGCTAGCAGCGGGCTTCTCAGCTCTTCTTTGGATGGTAGCTTGCAGTCCTGTCCTCTACAATCTGAGCATCTTCTGGTGCTTCGATCGAAGGTGTCCTCTTTCTCGGGGCCATGGCAAAGTCGGGGCCAAGCTCGTTCTCCACTGGCGAAGTTAGTGGCAGAAGTGGCACAAGGAGAGCCTCTGCTCTCACCCTTGATGCTCTTCGTATCGATATGGCAAAGAGGCTGCGAGTTCAGCCTCATCCTCTCGTGTTGCCCGGAGGATGAACAACTCGCTTCTTCGACACGGTTATGTTGCTATCTTTCTTGCCAAAGATTGTAGAGGATCGGTGGCAAACTTGCATAGCGGGTCTTGAGTGTCCCTCAGCGTCATAGCCAGGCTGCATGCGCCATCCTTTCGATTAGTTTTCCCAAATCCGGACCATTTCCCGTCGATAAAGTTGGGTACCGCCTTGGCTACTCCCCTAAATGGCAGTCGCCGCTTATCAATTCAGCCATGTTGAGGGCTTGGTTGAGCTCGTCGACCGTAAACTCCCTTCGCTCCCGAGGAGAGTGAATGTATGTCCTTGCCCCCAATTGTCAGATCTATGCAGATCCCGTAAAATTCCTTCACCATCGTGGCGTACCTTGTGGTATCCCCTCAGAAACTTCCCCGTCCTATTCCGAACAACCTCTGGCGTCCTCCTTGATTCCCGATTGCTCGGGAGGCGAATTCCAGCTCGCTTTGGCACAACCAACTCCTTGGTTTTGGCAGCTCCTTGTTATTCACGGTGTAGGCCTTCCCTCTCTTGAACATGTCGCGATCTTTGCTCTTGTGGCCGTTCTCCGGTGAGGAAAACGTCTTCGTCCTCGATTTCTTAAAGATAGTTCCGCGTCCTTGCTTTCTCACGGAAAGCATCGTGAAACTCCTTCCTCTGAAACCTCCTTTACTCCTCGAGCTGGTTTCTGCACGGCGGACCAATGTGAGAGGAGGTCGGCGTCGTCTTCTTTGATGATGAGGGCTGAGAGTCTCGCCGTTTTCTTTTCGGTGGAGGGTAGCTTCCTTCTTCTTCCGCCTTCTCGGTCTTCTCAGTGTGTTCTCATTGTGGCATCTTGCTTCCTCACGCCTACCTCACGTTAATGTCGTGGGCGTGGGTGATTCTGTTCTCTCGGCAACCTCGGTGGGGAGGTCCGTCCCGGACCAAAGGCTCCCGCTGACGGCCAGGTCGGCTGGTGTGTCTCGTGTAGGCGTCTTCTCCATTTTTTGCAGCATATTGCTACTTTCTTGGGGCATGGGTAGGAGGTAGGGTTTTGTGCTTTGAAGTTTGGGGAAGTTTTGGGGTGTGGTTTGAATGTGGGAAGTGGGTAGCGAAATATGGGAGGTATTAGAATGTGGGTTGGGCGGTTATAGGGTAGTGGGGTGGCCATGGGACAATGTTTCCGTGAATCAAAGCAAATGGCTGCACTTGAGCTTGAGCATGGGCACTGCCTTCCAATGCCCAGCCTGGCCGCACTTGAAGCACTTGCCCTCCTCATTCGGTCTTTAGCCTTCAAGGCAAGTATGTTCTTGCCGCCATTACTCCCACTATTTCTCGCTTCTACCACCTTTGGTGCCCTTTTTCTTTCCATTTTGCAACGGAAAATCGGGCCCCTAAACGTGCAAAGAGCATGTGCTCCTTTACCCATAACCCTCCGCGGCCAAGCAGATCATTAAGCAACCGACTAAGTGTATACCGGCCTTGCTCATGATCGCATTCACGCGAAAATTCTCAAAAGACTTGGGCAAGGTATCAGGATGATATCAACTCGCTTCACCATCAATATCCTCCCAATTGATCAAGACTATCCATGAGATTGAGTCTTCTGGGAGATATGTTCATGGATCGAACTTCCTTCTTCCATCTACACGCCAAGATTTATCTCATTGTGGAAGCGATCGTCCGATCCGACGCCTAAACTTACTCCTCGAGAGACCATATTTCAGTCGCGCTTACCATCGATCGATGTTATACCGCAAGCCTTGGACATAGTAGTCATCATATAAGATTTTGCCATATTGTTCGACCTATGCCAAAGTCCGGCTGACTCTCGCAGCCATTAGCTCCACGCAAGTGGCATCGGGTTTGGTGAGTGAGCTGTTAACAACACTAAGAACATATTCCATGTTTCGCTTCCACCGATAAAATTCGACCGGATAAAGGATTTTGGCATGCAGCATATTGATAATCAAAAAGAGACATATCCAAAAAGACACAACACATAAGCATACGATCACACATAATTGTGAACAATATTGTAACCTTGATAAAACAATATTAATCAAACCTCCAATCGCCCAATGAATCCCACATCAAGCCACGGTGGATCGCCATTAACCTCTCTCACCGCACTAAAATATACCTTTAGTCGCTTAATTTTAATCCAGTCAACTTATCCTTACGACAAATGAAATTAATGATTGACCTTGCTAGACCACATCACTATCGCAGAAGGACTTCAAGTGAAGTTGTACTGAGCGATGTCTAAGCAATTACCATAATTTTAATGTTAAAATGAATTCTTAGAATGGCATACCACTCAGACCATACCGCCCAATCCAAATTTTTGTTATCTCATTTTATATCCATCTCTAGAGAACTTATGAAACCAGACATGCAAGCCACGCTGTAGCGGATCGCTATACATGAAATTCCACCTCAATAGATTTAAAATGTTTTATTTAGAAATCTCATCTAACAAACTTATGATAAACAAGATAGCAAGCCACGCTGGGTATGATCCATCACAGCAAGGCCTCACTTTGTTTAGAGATCAAAAAGAGGTCTCGACATTTTAATTTTAAAAATTAATTTGTCGGATGCTTGCTTAGTCTTTTTGTTCAAAAGGATTGTCCATGCATCACGAATCCTAGCATGCTTTTCTATAGAACTCAACATGTAAAACATGTCTCAGTAATTCTAAAATATGCTTGAAAACGCTGAGTAAACCTAGCATGCTTACTATGCGCATCCAATCACGAAAACATATAATATGTTTGTTCATTTAATTTAAACATACATAAAGATGCTTCTCGATAATTTAAACATCCACGACATGCAACGAACGATTAAAAAAAAATAAAAACGCTCATCGTGGCCCACTCGTGGAACCTCGCATCTTCGCCTAATCTATTACATAGAATCGCAGTACGCATCTTCATAAACTTAAAAAATGGGCCTCGCTGCGGTACCCGCATGACCGATTCACAAGACCGATTCGGCCGGAAAATCGGGTTTGGGTCGAAAATCGGTCCGGGCCGGGTGCCAAAGACGGGCCGGGCCGCTGTGGGCACGCCCATGCGCGGCCAAAGACCGGGCCGCCTATCCTCGCGCGGCTGGTCTCCGAGAAAATCGCGTAGGCCGAGGTTTCCTCAAGGCTGGACCTGCCGAAGCGCCGGGGCGTCACAAGAAAAAACATGCACCAAGGCCGCCCAGCCGCCTGCGTGTTCTCGGGTTACCTTGCGGTTAAGTAGAGCGACCACACCGTGAGCAAGCTGCAGCGCGACCACGCCGGTTTCGCTATCAAGGCCGCGCGCTTACCTCACGGTCGACACATCGACCGCGAGCCTGGCTGCGAAGCGCCGGGATTCAAGGGATAAACGCGCCCCCATCGCCCGCACTGAATCTCATGCGACAACGCACTCGACGAGCCCGCTTTTCGCTCTTTTTGGGGTAGTCCTCGCCCTAGAAAGGAGTGCATTTTGGTGTGTTCTTTCAAGGGTGTGTCAGGTTTGGGAAGACACGCTGGGGTAACGCAGTCGACACTGACCTTGGGCAAGATCTGCCACCTCCCCAGAGGTAAAATCCTCGAAGACCACCTCGCAAGACATTCCACATCTTGCCAAGACACTCAGACGCATGGGAGCCGAGTTCGATCAACGAGCCGATATAAAGCGTTAGGTAATCGAGATGAGGCAGAGGCGGTGCCGACGGTGAGCTGATGCAAGGATGAGGCCAAGTCGACGCAATGGGACGCAGACGAGATCTCTCGCGCATTTCACATGAAAGGAAAGATTCTCAAGGTCCTCTCTCGCCTACTGATTTCGCCATAAAGGAAAGTCAACCTCAGTCAGCTACTGAATGAGACAAACTCGCGATCAAGCTGAGGAGCCTGTCGGTGTCCAGATCGGCCACTACGCCTCACCACCGCCGAGACGCGTAAGGCTGACCAAGCCAAAAGGGAACTACACTTAGTTCTTAACATAACAACTCCACAACATTATTCACTTACACACATTCGGGAGAGCATCAGTCCAAATTCTCTCTCAACTCCTCTCTTTATTTTCTCGCATTTCATGAGCGATTGGGCGAAACAAGTCCCCTACGGCAAACAATTTCTATTATGTATTTATGATCTCGCTTGAGCAACCGTCAGCAAAGCATGCTTTGATTTACGCTGATTTTATATTCAAGTATGTTTTCGATTATGTTCTTGTTTATCGCTTTTATGTTTGTGTCGATTATGCGTGAGTAGTGCTTGGTTGGGCTTGCATGAACACGCTAGTCAAGGTCACATGTCGTGAGGTCTAATTTTCCTTAGAACCCGAAAGTGGGTGTTCCCAAGCTCTAGGCCTCTATACCCATGTTATTCTCTCGAGTGTTAACTCGGCCTAGCCTGAGTAGGTATGTGCTAACAGCCGAGTACGACATCGAGTGTCTTGTTCCCGGAAGTGGGGCCGAGGGGTGATTGTAGCCGCGCCTGGGGCAGTGGTCGAGCCACTCCTCGACCGGCCGCGCTAGTTGGGTCAGTTTGTCGAGGTCAAGCCGCCACATGGACGAACCAATCTTGGAGACCGCTCGCAAGTGGCAAGGCAGGGCCTCGATTTAGTCCTAAAATCACGGCAAGCCGGGCCGGGGCCCGTGTACGTGACAACCTAAAAGCGGCATCTACCCTTGTTACCTTTAACCAACGATGTACTTTGGTGAAACCCATGAACCCATGACCGACATCTGACTAATATCTCAACGTGGAACCTCGCCCAACTACTTGTTATTTAATCTCTTTACCTTCCGCTTAGTTTCGCCACATTATGCTCAAGATACAACCTCAAGACATCTCTATCGAGACCGTCACCGACCGACACTTTGCCTCTCCTGGGCAACCTCCTACTCAAACCGCGATAACCGAGTAACAACTTGCCATGTAACGGAACTATATGTTCAAGCTGGAGTGAGATTATAAATGTATTCGACGAGGCTCGGACCTCTAACGACGGGTCAAAATGAGCAAGGTCGCCGATTACGCCAAGGTCGGGAGCCGCGCTATTCTAGTGTTGTTATTCACTTTTTAGTTTTTGTTTGGTTTGATGTTCACATAACCTTGCGCGCGGGACGAGAACCCTATTGACCCGTAGATTGCAGAACCATTCGAGAAGAAGAAGCAAGCCGAGGAGAACGCCTGCCTCGAGGAGTCACGGACCAAGGCAAGACAACATGGAGGGAGAAATCCACAAACCCACCACCTCCGGGGAGCAGATGCTTCGGGAGACGATGTTCCCCGAACAGCCCGCCCCTCGGCATCACCTGCCCGAGATCGAGGACAACTGTGAGCCGAGGCACCTTTTTATGCGATCTTGCCAAGCTTCAGCGATATGCCAGAGGACCCTGTGAGCCATCTCCAAGACTTCGAATGGTGTGTAGCACAATAAGCGTATGGATTTGTCAAGAAAGAAAGACATCCGACTCATATCCTTTCCATTCACCTCCATGACGGTGTCGAGTGGTCAGACACTTTGCCTACGGGTAGTGTCACTACTAAGGTGGCTTCAACAAAATTCCTGAGAGATACTATCCCCATCTCAAGGATACAAAGCGTGATAAATGATGAGTTCCCTCCGACGGGGAACGGAGACGGTACCACTATTGTGTCGCTTTCAAATCCATCTGGCAAAGTGTCCCAATCACCAAATCTCCGACCAAGATCCGATCCAATATTATGTGAATGGCTTGAGGGCTAGTCGAGAACTCGTGAGTTGCTGCTTGTGGAGGTTCCATACTCAACAAGCAACCCAAATGGGCATTCAAACCGCCGCAGACTGGCCGAGGAGTCTCGAGATGATGCCAACGCAGGGTCAAGATAATGCCCACCAAGAAGCTACCACTCGGACGGATCCGACATGAAAGACATGGCGCTGATGAAACAAACGATGGACCTTATGAGGCCCTATGGCAGTTAACGCCAAAGCATGTCGCCTTTTGCTTTGCCACCACCCAACACGGACGTGGTTCAAGTGGTCAAGAAGAAGGTTGAATGCCTTCGGGCATGTAGACAACGGGGAGGGATGAACGCCAAGGTCAAAAGCCCGCTCGACCCATAACCCACCATGGAAAAATCATGAGAACTCGAGGCACGGAGGCACATTATCAAGCACCTCCTGGGTAATCCACCCCAAGCTCGACCATCTTTAGCCGAGATAGTGCACAATCACAGCCACCCGATAAAGGTAAAGACCTCGACAAGTTCAAACAGACAAGAGGAAACCTAATCAGATCGAATCACCAACACCTCGACGCAAGAGATATCAAAGCTCAACCAAAGCAAAGGACACTTCCTACCAAGTGCAAATCCAACCCAATGCGCACGCCAACGCAATCAACTTGAGGAGCGGCAAGAACTGCTGCAAGTGAGTGAGCCCCACCAAGGAGAGATACTTAGAAGACATAACCGAGAAACAGGACTCGTCAAGGAACCGAACCCGAGGCTGGCGCCCTCGCCCAATATAGCGCATAGACTGAGATCAAGATCGACCTCCCTTCCGTGGAGGTTGGCAAGGAACAAAGAAGTCGTAAGAGACGAATGAGATGATCAAGATCTTCGAAGCTGGAGATCAACATACCTTGATCATCGCCACCTCACGCCGGTGTGCCAAGTTTTCAAAGAGTGCGGTACCAAGAGAGTCAAGTACACGGACGATGCTAAGTTCCAAATGGATAACGCCTCATTGCACTCAAACGAGATCTTCCAATCAAGTGTACCGATCCCGAGATGTTCTATATACCTTGCGGATCGGACAACAAGGATAGATCGTTTATGCCGATCTCGCGCATCAATCAACGTGATGCCCCTATCTATCTATCAAGAGTCAAACTGACCCTACGACCATCTTATGTTGAGATTCAACCGCGCACAAGTCAATGTCTATCCTAAAGGGATCGTTGAGGATGTTCTCACAAGGTGCAGACCTTATTTTCCCAAATTGATTTTTACGTCCCGAATACGGGCAAGACTAAAGAAGCAGCTCATGTCGCTAGTATGCCGCTTTCAAGACGGCCCGAACTTTAATCGATCGGATACGGGAAGCTCACATGCAAATTTGCCGGGAGACGGTCACCTTGACATCTACAAGGCCGAGTACTTCCGATCGACACCGAGATGGTGGAATTTGTCAGCCCCAATCAGAATGACGCTGGAGAGGTACTCGCCAACGTGGTGGTCAAGGACGCCTACGACGTAGTCATCCAAGGACACACTCAAGATTAAGAGTATCTCGATAAGGAGGAGGTTGAGGCAATCAAGTGCTTCGAGGTAGAAGCCACCAAGGTGGGATGATCAACCAAGCTACCAATCACCGCTAGTGCATGACAGAGAGGATGCAACCTTCTCGGAGAAAGCCCCAAGCTACAACTCAAACGCCTATCGAAGCACTCGAAGTATATCTACTCTGAGACAACGACGCTGTTTGTAATCATAAGTCTGAGTTGACAATCAAAGAAGAAGAAGAGACGAGAGCCGCCTTAAGTACAAAGAGGCCATCGTCGGACCTTAGCCGACCTCAAGGCATCATCCCTACCGCTTGTCAACACTACATCTTGCTCGAGATCGAAGCCATACCAGACCCTGTATAAGCTCAACCCGTGATGAAGGAAGTTGTCAGGTGGAGATACTCAAAATCCCGAGTCACTTCCTCATTTACCTCTGCCCCTGACAGGTGGTTAGCCCGATCCACGCGGGCCAGAAACCCACAGTGGTCGAGAATGAAGGCAAGGAACTCGGTCATATGAGACTCCATGTGCCTGAGGGTTTCATTGATTACGTAAAGCTCAACAAGGTGACCTGAAGGAACACTTCCCCTCGCTGCTCATCGACTGACGCTTGAGACTCGTAGGAATGTGTATTTCTCGCTCTCGACGGCTACTCGTTATATGCAATATGTGCGGTATTAGAGGATCAAGATAAGACTACATTCATACTGCTTCAGCACATTTGCATATCGTCAGATGCCATTTGGTTTTGCAACGCACTGTGACATTTCAAAGATGATGATGAGTATATTTTCCGATTTGTTGAGCAATGCATCGAGGTGTTCGTGGATGACTTTACTGTATGGCAAGACGTTAACCAATGTATGAGCATCTTGAGTTAGTTCTCGCAGAGTTGAAGATCTCAAAATAGAAATGTCACTCATGGTCAAAGAGGGAATTGTCCTGGCATGTTATCTCTGGAGCGCATCAGGTAGACAGCTGGCGCGAGATCATAGCCAAGTCTGCCTCTATCCCACCAACATCAAGCAACTCCGAGGATTCCTTGGCCACGCCGATTCTATCTGAGGTTTGTGGCGACTTCGCCAAGATAGCACAACAATGAACCGCCTCCTCCGTAACGATGTACCGGGAGTTCGACGACGCATGAAAGAAGCCTTCCAGATATTGAAGAAAGACTCATCACAAATACCATCATAAGGCCACCCGAATGGGGCATGCCTTCGAGTTGATGTGCGACGAAGCGGATACGTCATTGCTTGGGCGTAAATGGCAAGGAAAGCTTACATATACTATGATCAAGACCTCACCGACCACGTATCAATTACACAACCACGAAAGCGAGCTTCTTTCTCGTGGTGTTTGCCTTCGAGAAATTTCGCCCTCCCTGGGAGCAAGACGGTGGTTTACACCGACCACGCCGCCTGAAATATCTCAGCAGCATGACACAAAGCCAAGACTCTATACGGTGATACTCTTCCTCCGTGAGTTCGACGCTGAGATCAAAGACAAGAGTGGATCTCAAAATCAAGTGGCCGACCACTTGAGCGTGCACTGAGAAAGGACGAAGGAGATCCAATCCGAAAGCAACATTTTGCATTTCGAGGAGCTACCGAGATCTACACTAAGCGAGCCTCGTACCGACGGTGAACTACATCGTGATCGTGAGCGCGCTCGTGGGATGCCAACGCACCAAAGGAACAAACACAAGAAGGAGAGTCGACAATACGATGGGACGACCCATACCGTGGAAACAATGCTCGACTTGATTTGAGGAGATGTGTCTCGGCGCGAGCAAACAAGATCCTTGAGCACCATGAGAAGGAGCAAGGCGGCGACATTTTGGGTAAAAAGAGAACGGCAAGGAAGATCCTTGATTGTGGTTCTACTGCCCACTATCTTTAAGGATAGCTACGAGAAGTGCCGAGAATGCGATAAGTGCCAACGCGAGGGCAATATCTTAAGGAGAATGAGACGCCTGGTACCTATCTCGCTGCTGGAGGTATTCACTTATGGGCAATGGATTTCATGGCCCTCACAAA
Organism: Salvia rosmarinus; assembly: GCA_036937905.1. Taxonomy (NCBI): domain Eukaryota; kingdom Viridiplantae; phylum Streptophyta; class Magnoliopsida; order Lamiales; family Lamiaceae; genus Salvia; species Salvia rosmarinus. The sequence continues at coordinate 94,982 of JAODLM010000142.1, forward strand.
CTCTAAGGAAATCAATACATACCCCAAGGGACTACGTGTCAAAGTGGGTGGCCAAGGCCACGCCAACGGATGCAAGGACCATAGCCGTTTTTCTCAAGTCAAACATCTTCACCGATTCGTATGCCAAGAGCCATAATCATGATCGGCACCCACTTCTACAACGCCACCATCGCGCTTGCTCAAGAATACGGGCATCACCGAATGTCCACCGCCACCATCCTCAAGCCAATGGCCAAGTCGAGCTCTCAAACCGCATTGTAAAGACCATCTTGAGGGAAGGCCTCGGGAGAGCAAGAATGAAAGGAGCCTCACCCCGACGATGCACTATGGGCATACCGATGCTTTCAAAACACCATTCGAATGTCTCACCGGACGGTGTTTCGCAAGACGTCACCCGCCAATGAGCTAGAACACAAGGCGATTGACAATCCGCAAGCTCAACTTCGATCGACGAAAGAGAGAAGCAAGAAGTCACATACAAGAGCTGGCGAGATTCGCCAAGCCTCATGAAAATGCCGCTATATACGCGATAGGCTCAAGAGAGCCCATGATCTCGATCAATGAAAGAAGTTCGAAATGGGCAAGAGGTGCTACTTTATCAAAATAGGTTTCGCTATGCCTCAAGCTCGACCACCGCGGTACGGGACTCACTGCACGCCCAACATCCGAACCGGAGCCGCGAGATAAGCGATACGGACGGCAAGAAAGTGTCTCGCGAAGCGGAAGCAGCTCAAACCTACCATGGGCACGACCAAGGCTCGTAGAACGGGATGTCAGCAAGATGAGCTTCCTGAGGTTCCCCGAGAGGATCCTCAAGATACCGAGCTCAAGGAATACGCCGAGCTAACGACAAACAACAGCTTCCGGGAGGCAACCCGGCATGGTATGATTTTAACCGCTGCATATTTCATTCCATTTTGTCAAGAAGTGGTCCTCGACCACTTTTAAAACTTTGCCTCAGTGCAAAGTGTGTGACGGGAAGCCCACCCTTATTTCGACTTGCCTCGAGCTGATTGATTCTTCCTATGAGCGATTTTCTTAAATCCGCAGTCAAGCAGGAACTCAAGATAAGCGAAAATGAGGCTGCACTGCAAGGCAACAACCTTCGCCAAGGACACGGAAACGAGGAGGCATCCGCAAGCTCATGGGCCGACGAGAAA